>JAWNNB010000632.1:0-159898 GCA_035043285.1 Drosophila subsilvestris
TATTATAGAATAAAAGTGTTCGTATAGTTGCCCGCGTCGTGTTGTATATTCAAAACATAAAAGCCTTGCCAAAATTAACGTATCGGCCGCGCAATACCCTCACCGCCTGCTGCTTCAACGTTCCTGCTACCCTGCTGATTACCTGCTGCTTCACCGTTCCTGCTACCCTGCTGATTGCATGTTGCTCCACCATCAGCCACCGTTGCCAACAACCCAGAGGACGAATGGCCCCTTGCGATTGCACGGTCTGCAAAAGGAAAGTGGCAGCTGGACTTAAAGATCCACACGCAGAGCCTGAGGTATTTGTGCAAAAAATTGAAAGCTAGAGCCGAAGACATACATACATCTATATATATAAAAGAAAGTCGTGTTAGTTACTGTTAGGATACTGTAAACGTCAGTCACTAAAAACCGTGGTATAACAAAAAAGAATCACACTTGGAATAACAAAACGAAAATGACAGCAATGTAATGGACGTATGGATAAAAAATTAAATTTTTGTTAGAAATCAATATTAAACGAGAAGGAACGTGAGTCGCTTCTAGTCGCGACTCTACTTTTATACCCGTACTCAGTCAGTATATAAATTAATGATCTTATGATTGAAATTAAAAAAAAAATTTTAATTTTACATTTTACATTTTTTTGCTACATTTGTACCAGATCTGTACAAGATTTAGCAATCTGGCAGATATGGTCATTCTTTACGATACTGCGTTTTAAGTTTTATACGCATCTCAAACAGCTAAGTAATTTTGTCTATGAATAAATAGTTGAAAATTTGAGTTCTGAAATAAATTTTTAGGTTTGAAGTGAAGTGAAATTTAATTAACAATGCCAAGACTAAGACGATCGAATCTTTCCCGAAACTGCAACTGAAAATGAACAGCGACGCGTTAGTATGGCTCCACTTCGTTCTTCTCAATCATATTGCGTCGACATGTATGTCAAAATAGAAACGAAATGTTTAACTTTCATTAGGTTGAACAAAGCCCAACTACGTTCTGAGGAGTACATCTATTTTTTTTGTTAAGTTTTTTCAAAGCAGCTAATATTGGTCGAAATTGAAATGGGAACGTAAATATGATTTTTTTTTTTATTTTTTTTTATTTAATCATTGCATGGATGACTGGGTTTTGATCGCAGCTTTGTTGCCGCATTGATCAGATACTGGTGGTTGAGACGTACAGTAGGCATATATTATTCGGACACTCTTGTCACTCTACTTTAAGCACCTATAACTTGGCGTACGGTTAAGATAAACAGAAAAAGTTAATTTTATATCAAAGTAAATTAAGCCATCGATGAGAAAAATGGGATACCAACTGTAGTGCATGGCTGAAGAAACATAATAGTTTGTGGGTGTACAGGTGCAAATGGAGCAGTACGAATGGTCTTTATTACTAGTAAAATTAGCAAGGATATGAACTATTATAGTTTGAGCGACAAATTGCATCCATGTGCCATTAAATTTGGGCATAATCCGAAGACAGTCTTGTACCACCCAAAAAAATACCGAAAAAATGCATCTTTATTTGATCATATCTTGCTAATTTTCCACTGCAACCAGCTGAAAACTCAGCTCCAGTTACCTGACGTGAGTTCCATGAAGCATGTTTGCAGAAATTTGGAAAAGGGATACGGAAACCCAAAATTTGATCGAAAGAATGTTTAAAAATGGCTCTGCTTGTTTAGTGGGTTAATATTAATGCACAGGGCACTAATACCTTTGGGGAAAAGGTGTGCCGAGGACTTATAGACATCATAAAGAATGAATGTGGCAAAAAAAATAATTGGGAATGGGTAGTAGAAATGTTGATCTTTGATATAAAATTAACTTTTTCTGTTTATCTTAACCGTACGCCAAGTTATAGGTGCTTAAAGTAGAGTGACAAGAGTGTCCGAATAATATATGTGCCTACTGTATGTGCAGGACAAACTCTCGTATATTGATTTTTTCCGTGTATCGACACGTGTCTTTTTTGTTGAGGTTATGTTTTTCATACGGCGCAGCTATTTCCAACAATACAGTACGAATTATTGGATTTATGCTTTGTTCTCTTTTGTTTTTAATTATATATTTTATCGGAAAGCGAATATGGTGGCCACATGACTATAAGTCTGAAATGACCTGATACGTTCAGTTGATTTTTTTGTATGCTTTTACGTCGGCAGACGGACACGAAGTGACGTAAATATGATCACCAGGAATTAGATTTAGTAGTTCAAACGAATGTACCCCTGTTGAATTCCCAACAAAAGGACGTTTATGATATTTTAATGAAAGCAATCGATGAAGCAATCTTCTGTTAGAAGGATGCCGTACGGCTCATTCAGCATTAAAATTAACGTTAAATCTTTAAACTATTGAAGAACCAAGTGTAATATTGCAAAACACTCAGCAATGTCCAAAGTTTTATCGGCGTCGAAAATCATCATCTGGGACGAATGCAAAATGGCGCATAAACGTGCATTAGAAGCACTTAACCGAACTTTGAAAGATTTACGCAATGACTCGAGATATTTTGGAGGAGCAATGATTTTACTGTCTGGCGATTTTCGCCAAACACTGCCAGTAATTCCAATATCTACGGATGCCGACGAAATAAACGCTTGCCTCAAATCGTCGAATCTATGGCACTATGTGAAGAAACTGCAGCTGACAACAAACATGAGAGTTATATTGCTGAAGATTTCTCGGAGCAATTGCTGACTATCTGTAATGGTCAAGTACCTGTCGATAAATCGAGCGGATTAATATCATTTCCAAATAATTTCTGTAATTTTGTCTCATCAAAAGACGAACTTATCAACAATGTATTTCCAAACATTATTTCTAACTACAAAAATAATGAATGGTTGAGTGAGCGAGCAATTTTAGCGGCTAGGAATAAAGATGTAGATGACCTGAACTATATAATTCAAAATAAGATCATTGGAACAATGCATTCATTCAAATCTATTGACTGCGTCACAAATGAAGATGAAGCCACCAACTATCCAATCGAATTTTTAAACTCCCTGGATGTGCCTGGCTTACCACCGCACAATTTACGCCTAATTGTTGGCTCCGTAGTAATCATACTTGAAACATAAACCAACGAAAACTATGCAACGGTACGCGTTTGTTGGTTAGAAAATTGATGAACAATGAATTTACGCCACAATACTAAAAGAAAAATTCAAAGGTGAGGAAGTTCTCATTCTGAGGATCCCGATTATCCCAACCGATATGTCGTTTGGCATTTGCCATGACCATAAACAAATCACCAGGCCAATCCTTAAAAGTTTGTGGTTTGAATCTAGAACATCCATGTTTTTCCCATGGTCAATTATATGTGGCATGTTTACAGGTCGGAAGTCAATCTGCGTTGTTTGTTTTTGCGCTTGATGATAAAACAAAAAATGTCGTGTATCACAAGGTACTTAAGTGAAGAGCAACCTATGTACTAAAATAAAGATATAATAATGAATGATTAATGTAGGTATTTAATTATACCCGTACTCAAAAATAGTTAAGGGGTATACTGTATTTGTGGTAAAAGTGGATGTGTGTAACGCAGAGCAGGAAAATTTTCCGACCCCATAAAGTATATAAATTCTTGATCAGCATCAATAGCCGAAGATAGTGCCATGTCTGTCTGTCCGTCCTCATGAGCGCCTCGTTCTCAGAGACTATAAAAGCTAGAGCAACCAAATTTTTTCCAGACTCATGTAATATCACATTGTTACAGGTGTATTTCAGAATTTCGCCCCGCCCCCTTCCGCCTTCTCAAAAGACGAAAATCTGTGGCATCCACAATTTTAAGAATACGATAAAACTAAAAACGCAGTATTGTAGAGAATGACCATATCTATCAGATTGCCGAATCTGAATCAGATCGGATCATTATTATAGTCAGAATAAAGAAATTAATTTTCACTTGCTTCCGCCACCTCCTCTGGCTCTGCTGACGCTACTCATTCTCTTTCTCGCTCGCACACACTCTGCCCTGTGCAATGCTCGAGCAACCCCTAGCGGAGGAGATGTAGAATCTAAATGGTAGATGTAGAATATTTGTTCTAGATGTATAATCTACATTTTAGATGTAGATGTAGTTAACAGATGTAGCAAAAAAATGTAAAATGAAAAATTAAAAATTTTTTTTTAAATATCAATCCTAAGCTTATAAATTTATATACTGACTTAGTACGGGTATAAAAGTAGAGTCGCGACTAGAAGCGACTCACGTTCCTTCTCGTTTTTGTTTAAAATTTTCTAATAAAAAAAAATTATATATTCCAAAATCTGCCTTTAAGGCGGAATAGAGTTTGCCGGGTCAGCTAGTATGTATATAAATTGTCTTGTGCTGGAAAAATTGCACATCGCTTTTAATTCTTGGCACAGACGTATGATATAGTAGAGTTTGATTCGCATGCATTTAATTTATTAGTGCACATATATAACATATATACATATATGTATAACACAATATAACACATACAAAACTCATACTACATATACTCTATTTAAACCGCTATTTGGACGCACAATTATATATGTATATCGTTAACCGCAATCACTGTCGCCCCCTTTTCCCCACTCGTTGTTTGAAATTCGCCAAAAAATTTGGTTTGTTAACCCAAGCCGCGGTAAAACCCTTACTTCCACACATACCTACATACATACTTACAAGCAGCTGCATTCTTTCGTCTCTCGCTTTCGCTTATCCACCGTTGCTTGCTGTGTATTTGGTGGGAGAATTCCGTTGCCGCGCTTGATCAAAACGGAGCGCAAAGTGACGCGCTACCCTGTTTTTCGAGGGTATATTCTTTTGTTATCACTTTCAACCAACTATACACCTCGTGCCTCGACATTCAATTATTGTCGTTCTCGATTTTCGTTCTTGTTTGGACATTTATTATTTATTTATCTCAAAAATATTGGTTTTCGTCGCGTAGATTAAAAATAGTAAAATGGCACAAGAAAATAAGTCTGTTCTAGATGACTTAAAAAATAAGCTCAAAATCCGAGTCAAAAGCATTCGCCGCTTAGAGGATCGCTTAGAGGGTGGGTCGATTCCATTGCAATTGACAGAGCTACAATGCAGACTCGATGTCCTGAATTCTTCTATTAACAAGGCCAACCTATTGCAGGAGCAAATAGAAGAAATCGATAGCAAAGATGAATTTGGAGCCGAGCTGGAAGAAATGGCCATTGTAACCAAAGCAAAGATAATGTCGCTTATCGATGCTTTGAACCTAACAAGCGATACGCCGCCCTCGGTATCAGCTTCTACGGCCCCAACTAGTGCTCGACTTCCGAAATCGGCCCTAGAGCCCCCAGAGAGTTCGTCTCCTCTTAAATCAGGATCACCCTTCCACCTCTCATGCTCTGCATGCGACTTCGTTGGACAGGCTGATTTTGGCTACGTCTATCGTAAGCGTCAGAACGAAAAATGGTGAACACATTTTGGCCAGAGCTCTCCTTGACTCTGGATCCCAAACAAACTTCATGACGGAAGACCTAGCCCACCGCTTACAGATCCGTAGAGAGGAGTCGTGTATTACCTTGCTTGGTATTGGTGAATCCAATTCTCAAGTAAAGAATAAAATACACACTGTGGTGAAGTCGCGCATAAATGGTAGTGAGTTCTCCTTTGATATTTGGATCCTGGAATTCATTTCAGGTTATCACCCTGACCAGACAGTTAATGTAACTGATTGGAAAATCCCAGAGAACCTACCACTGGCAGAACCCTATTTCTACAAGCCACAAAGAATAGACATGCTGATTGGAGCTGATTCATTTTTTGAGTTATTAGCTGTTGGTCAAATCAAGCAAGGTCCTGACTATCCAACTCTTCAAAAGACCCTTCTTGGCTGGGTTGTGTCGGGAAAATATGTTTCCAAAATTTCTGCCCCTCAAACTGCAAACAGTTTGAGTTGCAGTGAAGAGTTGTTAGTCTCCATTGATAGGACCTTGCAAAAATTCTGGTCATTGGAAGAAATGCCAACTGACGACTCAGGTATTGCCACCAGGTTCGAAGTAAGGCTGCCGATTAAATCAGATCCAAATTGTTAGGGCAACTCCTTAGAGGTTGCTAAACGGTGATTTTTGTCGCCCGAAATAAGATTGTCTCGTGACCCTGAGTTGAAGAAAATGTACTTGGAATTCATGGAAGAGTACTTCTCCTTAGGTCATATGTCGCCGACTGACAATACGATTCCTTCTACTCCACACTACCTAATTCCACATCAGTGTGTCCTTCGACCCCGAAGAATCTCAGGTTCTTCAGACCGCAGGGTTTGAGTTAGCGAAGTGGTTTTCGAACTCACCTGAGATCACCGCATCTGAGAGCACAGCCAAGCCCATAACGATCTCGGAATCAGATTCGACTAAGGCGTTAGGAATCTCATGGTTGCCTAAGGAAGATGCCTTTCAGTTTAAAATTGACAATGAAGTCATGGGTCTTCGAGCGACAAAACGGAACACACTGTCGGTGACATAGAAGTTGATCGACCCCCTTGGATTGTTGTGAAGTAACTCTTCACTGGATTCGGTCGCATCCATCTACGTTGTCGACGTTCGTTTCGAATAGGGTGGCTGAGATTCAGGAGTGGTCAGATGAAGCTACGTGGTGACATGTCCCTACAAAACAGAACCCAGCAGATATTGTGCCAAGAGGTTGTGACGTCCAAGAAATCGTCCAGTCAATCTGGTTTGAAGGACCATCATTTTTGAAGGATAACTGGCCTAAAAACCCTCATTTCGAGCCTTCAGAAGATGCTGAGTGGAGAAACGGAAGAACGTGGTCGGGCTGACCGCTGCCGTGGAAATTTCGGATGTGGTAGATGTCATCGAGGGATTCTCGTCACACCTCAAGCTGCTTAGAGTGTTTTGTCATATGTTCCGCTTTACAAGAAAATGTAAGAGCCCGAGCATAACGTTTGAAAAAACAGTTTCACCGACCGAGTATGATGAAGCCTTCCGCAAAATTGTTGAAATTATCCATCACGAGTATTGTGAGGAAATCGAGAAAGTTCGGAAAGGATCTAGAGTTGGTCCTAGTCATCAGCGGTTGAACCCATTCATCCATGAAGACAAAGGAACTTGGTGTAATTTTTCGTTGTTGAGAGTAGGGGGGCGACTAGCAAAAGCTCCTATATCATACGATGCCAAGTTTCCGTTGCTTTTGACGACGCGCTCGCAAATCGTGCGGATAAATTTTCAATTTGCGGCGTTGATTTTTGTAGACCCGTCTCGACGAGATTGAAAATTCGAGGAAGGCCCGCATACAAGTCCTATATCGCGCTTTTTGTTTGTTGTATTGTATCTGATTTGACCACTGACTCTTTTTTATTGGCTTTCCAAAGGTTCGTTGGGCGCGAAGGATATCCCCAACGGGACGAATTTCGTCGGAGCGAGCCGTCACCTCAGCGCTCTGCAGAAGGCGCTCGAGGACGGGGCGGACGCCTCGGGCGCCACACATGGGAGGACTCTGAGATGCAGGTGTCAAGTCTGCGAAGAGCCTACTCCTACGAGCGGTCGGGAGCGCTCTCTTGACCGCCGAAGAGCTCGCCATAGTCCTCGTCGGGATCGAGGCCGTCCTGAACTCCAGGCCGCTGGGAGCCATCAGCCAGGACCCCAGCGACGGCGACGCACTCATGCCCGGGTCGCTCATCGCCCCCCAGGACTGTGGACTCCGGACCAGGAGAGTCTCAGCTGCTTGCGGCGATGGCGACTTGCCTCGTCAGTCAGGCAAGCGTTCTAGCAGCGATGGTTCCGCGAATATGTCCTGGGGCTGCAAATTCGTGACAAGTGGCACCAGAGGAAGCCCAACATAATGAAGGGGGAAATCGTCCTCGTTGCCGAGGACAACATGGCTTCACAGGAGTGGCTTCTCGGGAGGATAATCGCCACGCACGCCGGGGAGGACGGCATGGTCAGGGTCGTCGACCTTAGGAGGAGCGACGGAAGTGTCTTTCGGCGAGCCATCCACAAGTTGCCGCCGCTGCCAATAAGTTGAAGACGCGTAGGACTTCGACGGGGCCAGTGTTTCGTCATGTCGTCGTAAAATTAAATTTTTTTGTTAAGATTATTTTGGAATTGGTTTGAAGTCTAGTGTAAGTAGGTTAGGCGGGAGCGAAATGAAAGCTCTCTTTCGCTCAAGTCGAATTCGCCCCGCTTTGCCACCGTAGGTTAGCTAGGCTTAGAATGAAATGTATGGAATTTTAGGATATAATGTTAAATTGAATTTTGATCGCGCACGTCCATTCTTTTCGCCCCGCCTTAAATAAAAAGTCTTTACGCCACCACAAGTTTTCGGTTGTTTCTTTAGAAAAACTCTTCCAATTTTGTTATTGTTTTTTCGCCACATTTCGTCGTCGTTGTAAATTGGTTATATTAAGATTATTTAAATGAAATACATGGATTTGCTAGAATATAATCGTTAAATTGAATTCGATCGAGAACGTATACTCTTTTCGCCCCGGTGTTTCATAAAATCATTACGCCACCAAAGTCTTCGGTATTTTGCACTTAGAAAAACTCTTTTAAATTTTCATGGCGCCCCCGGGTGGACAGTAAAGAATAAAAAATTAAAAAACAACAAATTAAGTGATAGTGACACAAATAAATACGAGAAGGAACGTGAGTCGCTTCTAGTCGCAACTCTACTTTTATACCCGTACTAAGTCAGTATATAAATTTGTGAGCTTATGATTGAAATTTAAAGAAATTTAAACATTTTAAATTTTTTTGCTACATCTGTTACCTACATCTACATCTAAAATGTAGATAATACATCTAGAACAAATATTCTACATCTACCATTTAGATTCTACATCTCCTCCGCTAGGGGTTGCTCGCGCTTTGCACAGGGCAGAGTGTGTGCGAGCGAGAAAGAGTAGCGTCAGCAGCGCCAGAGGATGTGGGGGAAGCAACTGAAAATTAATTTAACATCGTGTCGGCCGCGCAATACCCTCACCTGCTTAACCGTTGCTGCTACCCAGCTGTTTACCTTCTGCTTCACCATCAGCCACCGTTGCCAACAACCCAGGGGACGAATGGCCGGTTTTGATTGCACGGTCTGCAAGATGAAAGTGGCAGCTGGACTTAAACATCCAACAGCATCCCCCAACAGTACAGCTCAGCGAACATGCAGCTATTGCAATTCGGGAGACCATGTAGTAGCCAACTGCACGCCATTTTCACGTCTCTCGGTTATGCAAAGGTTCGAGTTCACAAAGTCTGCATCCTTATGTCTTAATTGTCTGCAAAAGGGTCAAAGTCTTATAAGATGCAAGGTCGCCAAATATAGAGTTTGTGGCCAAATATAGAGTTTGTGCCGACACCCCCAAAGAGTTCGTCTCCTCCTTTGAATCAGGATCACCCTTCCACCTATCCTGCTCTGCATGCGACTTCGTTGGACAGGTTGATTTTGACTACGTCGATCGTAAGTGTCAGAACAAAAATTGGTAAACACATTTTGGCCAGAGCTCTTCTTGAATCTGGATCCCAAACAAAGTTCATCAAGGAAGACCTCGCCCACCGCTTACAGATCCGTAGAGAGGAGTCGTGTATAACCTTGCTTGTATGTCCTGGTGCTGCAAATTCGGGGCAAGTGGCACCTACGGAAGCCCAACGTTAAAGAGGGAGACCTCGTCCTCGTGGCCGAAAACAACATGCCTCCACAGGAATGGCTCCTCGTGAGAGTCATCGCCACGCACTCCGGGGAGGACGGCATGGTCAGGGTCGTCAACCTTAGGAGGAGCGATGGAGGCATATTCGGAGGGCCATCCACAAGTTGGCCCCGCTACACATTTGTTGAAGTCGCGCAGGCCTTCAACGGGGCATTAAATTTGTTATGTTAAGATTACTTGAATTGTTTGAAGTCTAGTGTAAGTAGGTTAGGGCAAGGCGGGAGGGCAATGAAAGCTCTCTCTTTTGCTCTAGGCGAATTCGCCCCGCTTTGTCACCGTAGGTTAGCTAGGCTAAGAATGAAATTTATGGATTTTCTAGAATTAAATTCAATCGAGCACGTATAATCTTTTTGCCCCTTTTTTATAAAATCTTTACGCCACCAAAGTCTTCGGTATTTTGCACTTAAAAAACTTCTAAATTTTCAATTGTGAAAAAGAAACGCTTCCTCTGAAAAGAGCTTAAACAAAAAATACCAGCTTTCAAAAAAAGTTGTGCCACAGAAAAAAAAAAAATGTGTAACACCCAAATCTATCAGAAAAAGTAGGTTTGGATCCTTGAGGAAAAAAGGTTTGGATCCTTGAGGAAAAAAAGTTCGATTTTGTCGAGTAGTGAAATTGTAAAGATTAAATAAAAAAATAAATACCCTACGAAACATTTTTTTATTTAAGGCAAAAGTTGCAGGAACTGTGAAAATGTAAGAAAACTTCAACTTTGATTCGCTATATCTTCACCACGAATCAAAAATCCTGTGAAAGGTGGTACAAATTCTTTGTCAACGTTGTTTTATGTATGAGCTTCAGATTCTGTAAAAATTATGAAAGGGCCCAAAACGTTGGGCCAGCAGCGGTAAAATGCGATTATCAGAGGGTTGATAAACCAATTTTAGCTAAGCTGTATCTCCATTGTTTGTAATGAACAATTCTTTAAGCGACGACTAGTTAGTGCACATATACACAAAAAATATACGGACACTCGATATAATTTTTTCGAGTTTTTAAAGTCAAAGGTTAAAAAAGAAATACCGAAAATAAATCATTAGTTTTGCATTTGAAAGCTGAACCCAGACGGTAAGCTGAAGCTATAAAGTATTCGAGTCTACTTAATAGATGCATTTATCAGCTTTTTTAAATGTCAAAGTTCATTGCAACCAGATGTGATATAAATTATGTGAAAAATAGAAAGAACGAAGCAATCTCTGAAAAATATATTAAATACAATTTTTTTTTAAAACTTAAAAAAATTTTCTTACTGAATAAACAACTATTCCTAAGCAAGTTTAAAGCCCCAAATCTATAAAAAAAAAACATGTGGTTTGATTCGAAGTGGAAAAATCGTGTCGGGTAGTAATCATAGTACACCGCATATGCTTACGCACGTCAGCGGGTCTCAGCTGTTTCTATCGCGCTCTATCTCTCGTTCAATCGCAACTTAGTAACAGCCCCGAGATGCTCTAACGCTCTCCGACTTCACCTTCTCTCGGTCTATCGCTAAAATGCTCTGTATAAGGCCCGACGGCCATGAGTTTTGAGTTGATTTTCTTAAATTAATCTACATGAAAACATACATACCTACAACCAACATATATGTATACGCGTACTCTCATTATTTATTATCAATAAACTATACATTTTATATCAAACCCTCTCGACCTTTTATAAATTATTTGAATCAGCTATTAAAAGAGCTTATTAGATTAACAGGTACTTTTATACTTACTTGAATATTTAGTTCCAAATTTTTCCACTGGCAAAATCTTGTAAATTTTTCGCTAAAATTAAAAAGTTACATACGTTTATTTTTATATGTACATATGTATATGGTCAACATCGCCAAAAACAAATTTCTCAAATTTTTCAAATTTCGCGATTTAACTGCTCCTGATGTTTCATAAAACACAATGACCAACAGTTTTGAGAATTTTTACTTTTTGGCTCATTTCCTCGGGTTGAGTTAAAGTGAGTGAAGAAATGGCACGTGATAAAAAGGTATGTAATATTCGCAAAAAAATGTTTGTACTTTCTCAACAACATATTTGTGTACAGTAAGGATATATTAAAGTAACTTGAAGAAAAAAAAGTTTACTGCTTTTCCAATGAAAAATAATTCTACCACAATTTTTAAGGTAACGTAACAGTCATAAACTATTAAAAGTTTTGTTATGTAAAATCTATTACATTAACAAAAAATAATTAATTTTCTCTAATAATTTTTCAAATAAAACATAAAATCAGCAATATATTCCTTTTTGTCTTTGTTCTGAGCCAAATTATATATGTAACGTAATAGCCTTTTCACACTGGCGACCATCCACCATCCCCCATCCATTTCTGGGATGGGCCATAAGGATTTGCCGTTCCGAAAATTTCCCAGTTATTCCACCATTCCTAATTCGCACGTTTCCATGCGGTATTTTTTCGATAATTGTCAAATGCCGCCATATATAACAGACATTCACAACGAAAAATCGGAATTCTTTACGAAAATGTAAACAATGACAGACAGGAAAATGGAAAAAAACAACAACAACAAAATATCTGATGTCAAAATATTCTCAGGCACAAAAACTCAGAAGTGAGATAGTTTGTGGACTATCCTCTGGGAATTTGTTTATGAGGAGTGTTTTGCAAAACTCATGCAGGAAATTGCACACGCAGTGGGCTAACAGCCCTCCGACTATTCTGTACTCAGAAAAACAGCCCAAAATATACAATGCTATGGCGATATAAAATTTTCATTAAACAGCATCTTTGTTTTCGGCTACATCTTTCTCCCAAAATGTCCCGAACCGCTTATAAAAAGTCCTATCATATACATTTGTATTTAAAACATTGATTGGATTTTGTAGAAGCAGTCACATATGACCACGCTTCAGTTTTTTCGAAACAAATATCCATTCTAATATCTCCTCCTCGTCCACATCAAGAATATATTTTGCTGTTGAATCACATTTACAACCATTGCAATATTATTAATATTCATTTTAATTAAAGACGTAAACAAATTTCCGCACGCAATTATGAGCATCAGCTGTTTCTCATGGATGTGGGATGGTGGATGGTCGCAGTGTGAATCGGAGTTTCACATATTTCAAAAATTCCCACCGTTTCTCCGCGATAGGCTCAGTGTGCAGAGGGTATTACAGTATTTTTCATCAATAATTAAAAATTTTGATTTTACATTGATTTTTTAACCTCGAACTACTTCTGATGTTTAGACCAAAGTTGAGCACGGCTCAAATGAACACAAATTTTATTGAAAAGTTAAAAATTTCGAAGATATATGAGCATTTTAAAAAGCAACGAGCAGCGGCCCAGAGGGAACGGCGAAAGAAGTTGAAGGCGGTAGAAGACAAAATACCGACTTCGCAACTGAAGAAAAACGTGGAAAGACGCCGTGCAGAAATTCTTGAACGTGTAAAAGCTCATCAAAAGAACGCAAAATCAAGTTCGGTTAAAAAAAAAAACCTGAAAGTCGTGCGGGTGAAGCCAGCCAACCTTTTAAATGCACACAATCACTTTGTTTACTAATGCCCTTTATCACAACGGAAAAGTTCAATCGAAGGGTTTCGTGTCTAAAATTGTATCGCACACAAGAGAAACCATTATTCCCTATATGTACATATTGCTAACTGGATTGCCACGCTCAGTTAAAGTATTGAAAATTTGGAGTGACGGGCCTTCATCGCAATTTAAAAATAAAGCGAATTCGAAATAAAAATTTGGAACTATTTTGCAACTTCCCACGGGAAAGGTTGTATTGATGATTGTGAGAAAGCATATTTTGTCACGCGAATTCATCGTAAAATGTGCTTCAGATTTTGTAGCAGCATTTAATCGTTCTGAATCAAAAATCACAATCGAAGAGGTTGCCGACTATGATTTTGAGGATACAAATAGCTTTTTGAACACACCTACTATGTTCAAAAACGCTAAAAGTATTCGTGATATAAGATCAGAGGACCAAATTCAAGATGTTAATGGAGTGGTCCCAAGTTTTAATACTTCCAAACAAGGATATAATCTGTAATTTTTTTGTTTTTGAGTTTAAAAATATATTTTCATGAAGTTTAATAAACGAAATTCGCACGTGTAACGTAATAGTCTTTTTTCGTAACGGAACAGTGCACCTTTTTGCTTGTCAACAACGAAAAAAATTTTTTGGCATAAATTATATTTATATATACTTCCATCCTTAAGCTACAAATGTTTAAAATAGTCAACCAGAAGAGCAGACTTTTTCGAAAGTGTTGAGCAACCTGAAAACCCACTTCAATGAGACGTTAATAACTCTTAAATAACAAAGCGTACAGAAAAAATTTATATGGACATAAAATCTTAATACAGGTTTTAAATTTTGATGTTTCATGTTTTTTTGCGACAATATCCGTCAAAATATGCGTGCGAATGTAACGTAACAGTGCGCTGTTGCCCATATGTATATATGCATATCTATCGTATGATCAATACAGTAAGTGCTTTTATACTATGCGTAGAAAGAATCAATGCGACGCAATGCGGGGGCAATAGGGCAATAAATAGTTGAAAAATGTGTCGGCAAGAGGTTGGTTAATTTTTGTATACCCGATATTCAAAGAGAATAGGGATATTTTTGTTTTGGGTTGGATGTGTAATACACAGAAGGAAGCGTTTCCGAACACATTGAGTATACGTAGGCTGCTATTTAAGTTTCTGGCCTAACTATGAAGAACACAACTTAGCCGTCTGAATTTTTTTTATCAACTTTCTTTATTATTGTTCAACACTTTTGGCACTCAGAAAAAGTATCTCTAAAACAGGCCTTAATCAGCGTTTTTTTCTTTAAAACATCCATACCGTCGATTATTGATTTTGTTTGATTTTGTATTTTTACATCCATGATTCGTCACCTGTATAGATGTTAAGCACAGCTTTTGATTTATCGTTAATCGATTTCAAACGTGGTCGTACATGAAAAAGTTGTAGTATTTTTAATCCATTAAACTCCAAAATTGTTTATGCAAATGACTATTTGGTCCTAATACTAAATACTAGACTAAAAGTTACTTAGACCAGAACCATAAATAGCACCCCTCGTATGTATATATTTTGGTCGATATAGCAAGATATGCTCGTCTGTCCGTCTTGATGAGCACCTAGAGCTCAAGGACTATAAGAGCTAGAAAAAAAATTAAATTTTTACAAGTGTATTTCAAAATTTTGTCACCGCCTCAAAGCACGCAGAATGTACATCCGCTTCGTTCCTTAGTGTCGCATTCGAGTAGGAGCCAGATATTGAATATCCCGCTCATCAGAAAGTGTCGATTGGTGCTATGGACAAAGAAAATCCGCGTTGTCACGCATTTAAATAAAAGTGCTGAGCTTTTTCAGTAGCTGTTGAATATAAGTCAAAGCATTGATCGGCTTCGATTTAGTATTTTTACAGTATATTATTATGCAAAGTAGCGGATTTGTTAGCTACAGAACGATAAATAGATAGATAAGACGAGAGTACGACGAGTTAGCTGGGTTAGGTCGTTTAAAACAGTGTCATATTCAATTAGCTGGGGCTGCTCATGACGGTGTCTTATTAAAGACCTATTTGATGCGGCTACGGCGGGCAGAATTTCCCGTGCCTTAATGAAAGCGAGAGCGCGACAAATCGAGAGAGCCATAGCGAAGGTGAAAGAAAGAAGCGAGATACATACACATATATAAAGCGCGTTTCGTATGTATGACAGATTGCGAAAGTATTCAGGTGCAAAATCAGAACAAGACCATTGCCCTGGAAAAGAGTGCGAGAGAGCGGTTGAGAGAACGAATGAACGGTTGAATAGGCTATTGCCGTGCAGGGGCATTTATATGAAGTAACAATTAGGTACAGTGGGCAGTGCAAACAACGAACAAATAGCAGAATTTTCTTTATTGATGCACCACTGGCTATAGTCTATATACTGCTCTCTATTATGAGGCTAGGAAAGGCCATCAGGAAAATTTATGGTGGATCAAAAATCTATATTATAAATTTGTAGAAAAAATCGTGTGTGTAAGCGTCTACCTCGTAAACGCGTGCACCAAATTGCATACTCTTTTGTTTAAATAATAGCCAGAGAATGTGGCTTTGTGTACAAAAGTTTGTACTTTTCTTCAATTAGGTTCCTCATAAAAATTTGGTCTAAAAATGTGTGTGCACCAAATTGTTTGCGGGTTTTTTTTTAAATGATAGCCAGAGTATGTGGCTTTGTTTCTATACAAAAGTTTGTACTTTTCTTTATATAGGTTCCTCGAAAATTAATGATTAATCAAAACAAAATTTTAAAATTTGGTCTAAAAATGTGTGTTTGAACGACTATTTCATTTCATTTTGTCATTCGGTAACTTTTTGTGTGAAAAATTTGTATTTAAAAAATTGTAATTTGCTGAAGTATATTTGTTGCTTTTGAAAATTTTGCGTTTTAAACCAATCTGGGCAATCTAGCTCCATTTAATTCCAAATTTCACAGCAGAATCAATTAAATTTTTTGTGCGTTATCAATTTCCAAATCTTCAGTGAATATAAAAAATATTGCGCTTTTTTTTGCTCTTATTATTCACGCAGCTGTAAGGTGTCAAACCGACCATATGGTGCATCAGCTGAAGAAATCAACTTTTGTCGCGCTTTGGTGAAGCTGGCTAAAATTGTTTCGAAAAGTAATTAAACAAAGTTTACCATACATTTTTTTTGGATTATGAATTAATAAACTTGAAGCTATTAATTAACGAGAAGGAACGTGAGTCGCTTCTAGTCGCGACTCTACTTTTATACCCGTACTCAGTCAGTATATAAATTCATGAGATTATGATTAAAATTTAAAAAAAAAATTTTATTTTACATTTTACATTTTTTGCTACATTTGTTAACTACATCTACATGTAAAATGTAGATAATACATCTAGAACAAATATTCTACATATACCATTTAGATTCTACATCTCCTCCGCTAGGGGTTGCTCGCGCATTGCACAGGGCAGAGTGTGTGCGAACGAGACAGAGAATGAATAGCGTCAGCAGCGCCAGAGGAGGTGGGGGAAGCAACTGAAAATTAATTTCTTTATTCTGGCTATAATAATGATCCGATCTAGTTAAGATTCGGCAATCTGATAGATATGGTCATTCTCTACGATACTGCGTTTTTAGTTTTATCGTATCGTAATTGTGGATGCCACAGATTTTCGTCCTTTGTGAAGGCGGAAGGGGGCGGGGCGAAATTTTGAAATACACTTGTAACAGTGTAATATCACATGAGTCTGGAAACAAAATTTGGTTGCTCTAGCTTTTATAGTCTCTGAGATCCAGGCGCTCATCGGGACGGACAGACGGACGGACAGACAGTCATGGCTCTATCGACTCGGCTATTGATACTGATCAAGAATATATATACTTTATGGGGTCGGAAAATTTTCCTTCTCTGCGTTACAATATGGGGTATTTTTTTGATGTGTTATTTTAAAATAGATCTACAAATAGACCTTTGTGAAATTCTGCTTCAGAACACGCATTGCAGTTTTTGGTGGAGTGACCCTTGGTACTTAAAAGCGCTTAAGTTTCGATTCCTTTTAATGTACATTCTTAAAGGTATTGTAAATGCGAAACATTCAATTTGATCTGCCTATAGCCGCCTATAAGAACAAAATTTAGTTTTTACGAAATGTTCATTCCAAGAAGAACCATTTTTGTTGTTGTTGGGCACATCGAAAATGTCGGTACCAAAAAGTGTGCTGCTTTGGACAAATACATTTTTCCCAATGTTTTAAATAATAATAATTATTTTCAACAAGAATATAAAGAAATACAACAAACGATACGAACTTTTTTAAACCAGTTGCAGGAAAAATGAAGAGGAAATATTATTCGTATCTAAATAAATAAAAAAGCAGCATAAATCTTGAATATTTATTAGTTTCATACATATGCTATGGAGTTCTGATGCATAAAACTATTTTAAAGATTGTAACATAAATATTTAAAAATTTTTGACCGATCGGTCCTATAGCTGCCTTATGATATAGTTGACCGATTTAAATGAAAATTGGTAGAGTCATCCGGCTAATAACCATCGTCTTAAGTTTCGAATTTCAAAGCGATATCTTTAAAGTTACGCTTGTTATGCATTTAATGCCGCTAGAATGGCCACTGTGCAGTGTGGTTTTTAAAGTTAAATGTCGAGACGATCAAATTTGGGCCGGCGAACGCGAAATGTGTCACAAGTTGTGGCTTCGAGGAGCCGTGAAAGTAGCCAAGACATTACACATCGCAATGAAAATCATCGTCTACGCACAGTAAGGTCCCGTTCAAATCAACGGAACAATGATGCAACAACAACTGCAAATTAACGTCGTGATATACAAAATCAACAAGGTGTTGCGTTCGCGTACAATAGTGTCACCGATTACGCTTCTCATAGGCAAATTATAATTGGTCCAATGAACGACCGTTGTCGCCATTGTCAGGCATATAAATTTAAAGGTGAAGCAGATGGGATGTGCTGTGCGAGTGGTAAAGTGAAATTGCCAGAATTGGGGAGCCCACCACAACCATTGAGCACATTACTTAATATACGAAAGTATAATTCGAGTTTTCAAATGATATCTTTTGGCGCCACATATATCATAAGAGACAACTTCATGCCAACGTTCAAGGTAATTAAATAGTTTTGTTTATGCAAATTAAACTTTTGTTCTCATTCTTATTTTATTAAGAGTCAAGATTCAAATATACCATCGAGCTGGCTCTTTTTTACCTTTCGACAACGCAGACTACAAATTTTTGCAATTATATTTTATCGGGGACGGGGAAGACGAAGCTGATCGTCGGTGTGCCATTATCACTAACACGCGGAGAACAATTATTTTCGATTTGCAAGATATTTTCCATGAGCACAACGAATTGGTTCAGTTATTCAAAACGTGGCTTGATCGAATGCCATCTGACGATCATAAAATTGTTATTCGAGCTGAAAACACTGGTTGGCGAACATGCAAGGCGTTTCAATGCACAAACAGTTGACGAAGTGGCAACAGTCATAGTTGGTGAGCAATTTAAAAATCGTGATATTGTGCTTCATCGTAGAAATTGTAGAATCCGAGACGCATCGCTGTTATGATGCACAGAAATATCACATAATGTTTTGGAGCGGCCAAGATGGCTATAATTTAAACATTAAAATGGTAAAGCCAGTAAACGGTAAATTGATGAAAAACTTATGATTGATTTTTATTTTAATTAAAATTTAATTTAATTCAATTGTAGGTCGAGAAGGAACAAAGAAAGTTAGTGCTATGAATTATTTCGCATACAGGCTGCAGATGCGGCAGCACTTTTCCAACAGTATATTGTTGACATGCATGCAAAAATTGGAACGGTTGAATTTTCTTCGATTTAACCAAGCCAAATTACGTTCTGAAAAGTTCATTTGCCATTAACAACGATGGTAATGCACAAAAAGTTGGAACTATGATAATATTACCGTCATCGTATGTTGGAAGTCCACGTCATATGTTTGAGAACGCGCAAGATGCGATGTCATACGTTCACCGTTACGGTCGACCAGACCTCTTCATCACCTTCACATGTAATCCGCAATGGGAAGAGACCTCGGAATTATTTTTTGTTGGCCAAACATCAAAAGACCGCCATGATATTTTAGCACGTGTTTTTAGACAAAAATGGCAGAAAAGAGGTTTTCCTTATGCCCATATTTTGATTTGGCTGATTGAAAAAATAAGGCCGAATCAAATTGACGATGTGATTTCGGCAAAAATTCCAGATCGGCCTGTGGATCCTGAATGGTTTGAAGTGGTCACCAAAAATATGATTCACGGTCCATGTGGTGCGTTGAATTTAAATTCACCCTATATGGTTGAAGGGAAATGCTCCAAACGTTTTCCAAAAAACTTGGTCTCCAAAACAGTGACGAGCAACGATGGAGAAGATAATGGCCATTCAGTATCTTTGAGAGTTCAAAATCAAGATTTGTAGATTGATAATCGTTGGGTTGTGACATATTCACCGTTATTATCTTAGATTTATAAAGAGCACATAAACGTAGAGGTCTGCAATTCAGTTCAGTTTTTTCAATATATTTGTAAATACATCAACAAGGTAGTGATATGGCAGTTTTTGGAGCAGTTGCGAATGTTACCGATGAAATCCCTCAATTTCAAATGGGCGATAGATCAGTTCAAATGAAGCAGTATGGCGCATACTATCATTCCCGATCCATGATAGGCATCCAACGTTAGTTCATTTATCTGTTCATCTTGACAACGGTCAACGCGTTTTTACATCTGGAAATGCAATGCGAAGAACTGCGCAACCACCAGCCACAACTCTAATTGCATTTTTTGCGTTGTGTCAAGCAGATGATTTTGCGAAAACATTGCTATAAGCCGAAATATTCGGGATATTATACATGGAATAATTCGTCAAAAGGGTTTCAAAGGCTTAGACGCGGACAATCCGTTCCGCCAGTATTGTTTCACTCAGATGCGATGGGACGAATTTATACAGTTCTTCCCAACAATTAAGAGTGCTAATAAATGTTCGTGGACAAACATCATTTGAATCATTGCGAAGAATTCTGTGGGACGTATCGCAAAGCATGCGAACGAATGAATTTGCTTGAGAATGACATGCATAAGGATCTTAAACTTGAAGATCCAGCATTGTCCTCAAGTCCACATAAAATTCGGACACTTTTCGCAATTATTATAGCCACGTGCAGTCCAGCAAAGCCAACTCAATTGTGGCATAAATATCAAAATCATTTGTCAGAGGAGTTTTTACATCGATTGCGTCATCAAACGGGTGATATAAACATGGACTATACGCCGGAAATTTACAACGAAGCATTAATCGCTATTGAGTAACTTTGCTTAATGATAGCAAGCAAAGCATTAGCTCAATTAGTTATGACAGCGCCTGATTGTGAAATACACGACCTTTTCAACAAAGAACTGGAGCGTGAACAACAGTATTATCGTGCCGAGCTTAATGCGTTTGTGCAAACACTTAAATATCAATCAAAGAACGGTTTACGACCAAATATTGCGAGCTTTCGAAGAACAACATGGTGGACTGTTCTATTTGGATGCAGCTGAAGGTACCGGAAAAACGTTTGTCATTTCGATTATTTTGGCTACCATTCGAGCACAAGGTAGAATCGCATTCGCTTTGGCTTTGTCTGGCATCACTGCCACATTATTGGATGGTGGTCGCACGGCGGACTCTGCCCTTAAGTTTCCCTTGAAAATGCAGGCTGACGATAATCCTACATGCCACATTTCAAAAAGATATGAAGGAAGACTTGACTCAGAGTGAGTTTCCAAAGATTGTAAAAAATTAGAGAAACCATGACTGGTTGAGGGAAAGAGCAATTTTGGCCGGAACAAATAAAGATGTTAATGAGATCAACGCATCTATTTTGAATTCCATCCTAGGAGATTTGGTTGTGTACAGGTCGATTGATACAATTATCAATCAAGATGATGTTGTAAATTATCCAGTAGAATTTCGAAATTCATTGGATTTACCTGGATTGCCGCCATTTTATTTACAAGTAAAAGGGATCCACCATAATTATGCTGCAAAATCTTAATCCACCAAGACTTTGCAATGGTACAAGACTTGCTGTGAAAAAAATTATGACTAATTTTAACTTGGAAATTTTGTGGTGAACACGTTTTAATTCCGAGAATTCCGATGATTCCGACTGACAACCATTTGATTTCAAACGACTACAATGTCCCGTTCATCTTGATTTATCTTGATAAATCACAAGGATAGTTGTTGCAAATTTGTGGTTTAAATTTGGCAAAAATTCGGCATTAATTATTCATTGTACCGACGGCAAAACAAAGAATATTGTTTATCACAAAGCATTGAAATAAAAAAAATATGTTATTACATCAAAATTATCATTGTTTAATTTCTGTGAATTTTTAAACATTAAATTAGTAAGCAGAGAAGCGCGCGGGTCTGCTTATTCATTATAAAAGAATTTTTTTTAAGAATTTTCACAAAACTTAAGTATCTTACATCTGGTTTTAATAAGAAGAATCTGGGAAGAATTAAGCTTTCAAATGTAAAATTTATGATTTTTTTGCGGTATATGTAGTTGTTAATTTTGACTTTCAAAACTCAGGAAAATTCAAAAATATTATACGATGTGGCCTTTTATTTTTGTGTGCAAGTGCATTAATTATGAGTCGTTTAAAGTATTGTTTATTAAAATCTACGGAGAAGCGGCTGAGCTAAAATTGGATGACTAACCCTCCGAAAATCACATTTTACCGTTTGAAACGTTGGCAAGGTACTACCACACCTCTCCTACCGCAAAAGAAGCAGGAAGCCTTTGGCTACGTGTAGGTTACTAACGCACGAAGCTTTCTAGCTAATTGCCGACAGACGATAGCAGCAAACCATCATCTGTAAAACTTCCATGTCGATCTGGCCAAGTCGATCGAAGAAACGCTCGGAAGAGCTCTAAAGACTCAGCAGAGTACAGTGCTCCACCTCAGCAACGCTGGTGTAGGTGGGTGAAGCAACTAAAAATTGGTTTTTTCATTCTGACTATAATGATTCGATCTGATTCTGGCAATCTGTTAGAGATGGTCATTCCCTACGAAACTGCGTTTTCCGTTTTCTTGTATATTTAAAATTGTGAATGCTAGAGCTAGATTTTGAAATACACCTGTAACAGTGTGACTTTACTGCAGTCTGGATGCAAAATTGTTCTCAATTATTCTCCGAGAACTATGCGACAAACAAGACGAAAAGACGGACAGACAGACAAAACTATATTGACTCGGCTATTGATGCTGATCAAGGATATATATACTTTATGGGTTGTCGGTAAAGTTTCCTTCTCTGCGATACACACATCACCTTTTGCCCCTTAACTCGTTGAGTACGGGTAAAAAAAAAACTCAGAAACTGTTGTGTAGTTTGGGCTGAAAAAGCACTAACTGGCAGGCTCCGGCTTTCACTTATTTTTGCGTTGAACGTTTTCATGCCAGCCGCAGAGCTCGCAAATAACAGTTAATCTCGTTTATTCTTGTCCGAAAATAACTGGTATTTCAGAACCTTAAAGCAAAAATTCATAGAAGAACGGTTCCCTTCGGCTCTCGAATAAGTCGGTCTTTGCTCAACCAGAAACCTGTTTTTTTGCTTCCCTTTTGCGCATGCTCATTCGCAGACCGTTTTGTCGCGAGCGAAGAAAATAAACGTATTTTGCGTTTGTATGTGCGAGCGAGACGTCTATTTGAGCTTGTCAGTCACAAGCCTTCCTTTGCACTCAATTAAGTGCGTTCGTCTGAAAAAATGGGCCGAGATCAAAACCGCAGAAGGCAGCTGCGGGCACCACAAAAACAAAATATAGACAAAACGAGAAGGAACGTGAGGTCACTTCTAGTCGCGACCTCTAGCTTACATGCCCGTACTCAGTCGGGTATATATACTTGTGAGCTTTTGATTGAAATTTTAAAAAAATTTAAAAAATTTTACATTTTACATTTTTTTTGCTACATTTGTTAACTACATCTACATGTAAAATGTAGATTTTACATGTAGAACAAATATTCTACATCTCCTCCGCTAGGGGTTGCTCGCGCATTGCAGAGGGCAGTGTGTGCGAGAGAGAAAGAAAATGAAAATCGTCAGCAGCGCCAGAGGAGGTGGGGGAAGCAACTGAAAATTAATTTCTTTGTTCTGGCTATAATAATGATTCGATCTGATTCATTTTCGGCAATCTGATAGATATGGTCATTCTCTACGATACTGCGTTTTAAGTTTTTTCGTATCTTTTAAATTGTGGCTGCCACAGATTTTCGTCCTTTGTGAAGGCGGAAGAGGGCGGGGCGAAATTTTGAAATACACTGGTAACAGTGTGACATCACATGAGTCTGGAAACAAAATTTGGTTGCTCTAGCTCGAATAGTCTCTGAGAACGAGGCGCTCATCAGGACGGACAGACGGACAGACGGACGGACGGACGGACAGACAGACATGGCTCTATCGACTCGGCTATTGATACTGATCAAGAATATATATACTTTATGGGGTCGGAAAAATTTTCCTTCTCTGCGTTACACACATCCACTTTTACCACAAATACAGTATACCCCTTAACTCTTTTGGTGGAGTATCGCGTATAAAAAGACCGTTTACGCTGAGACTTTAATTTTTCTGCTCTTCTGGTGACTATTAATTTGCGACCGCTCAGTCAGATCGCTCTCTATGAGTTTGTTATTGAACGAGTATAACACGAATAGTTCAACTGAGAACCATCAACCGAAAACCAAAACGAAGAGAAACGAAGGGTTATGCTCGGAGAGAGAGCAAGCGTGCATGGGTTTTACGGTTTCCGCAAAGGGAAACACGAGCAACTGTTATTTGAAAGCTCTGGCTAAAAGTCAATCTTTTCATTTCAAGGCGCTCTGACAACCGCAAAAGCAAGGTTATTTTCGTTCTGTAGTGTTAAGCGTAAAATGTTCTGCTGTTATACCCATTAATTTTGTTCCTTTTGCAATTAAGACTCGTTTTGTTGTATTATTTCATTTCGGCAAAGAATTTGTTGTCGTTTTGAAAACGGAAAAAATTTTCGTTTTGCGGGAGCGCCTAACTTTCCGTCATATAAAATCCTAATTTTTGCATTTTAAAGCTATATTTTTCCCAAACGGTATGCTGAAATCACAAAGTGTTTGGGCCTTATTTATAGCTGCATTAATTAGCTTTTCAGAATGGCACAGTTCATTAAAACCAAATGTAAGATACTTAAGTTATATGAAAAAAAGAAGAGATACCTCTGATAAATATTTTTTTTTAAATACCCGTTTTCAAAACATCTTCAAAACAAAAAATTTTGACAAAAAGTCGATTTGGCTCGAAGCGGAAAAAAAGTTTAGTTTTGTCTAGTGGATAAAAATACGATAATAATAAGTAAATAAAAAAATAAATAATCAGGCAGGCTCCGGTTTTCACATTCACTATGCGTTTACTTTTCAGCAAAAAGTCATAGTTTTATTTCAAGGCGTTCTGGAATCCACTTTTGTTTACTCTTTGTACTGTTAAGCGCAAAATTTACTGCTGTTATACCCACGCGTTGGTGCCAGCTCATACAAAAAGGCTTTTTTTATGTAAAACAGAGATTTATCGATAGCCAAATGCATTTAGCTGTTAAGATATAGCTCAATTGCCCAGGTAATGGGGTCAAATTCATGTTAATGAATCAATAAGTCTATTTTTTTCCTTTTGCAATTAAGATTTGTTTAGTTGTATAAAAAACCGTTTACTTTTCGATTCGGCGATAAGTTTGTTGCCGTTTTGAAAACGGAAAAGTCTTGCGTTTTTGTTTTGAAAGTGAAAACCGGAGCCTGTTGAATAAAAAATGGGATAATAGAATAAATATATAATATAAATCTTTGATGGTTGAAAATTTTAATTTACCTTTCCAAAAACTTTTTGAATGGTTTTCCCTTGAGCTGCGTGAATATTTCTTCCATATACGGCTGTAAAATATTTAATATATATTAATTTTGGGTTTAAAGGCGGGTGAAAACTCTGCAGATAATTTCTACAGTGAGGGAACAGACAGACGAACGTTTTTGACAGAAATTAAATCTCGTAAAAGTTTTGTAACAAACAAATCCAATTAACTTTTAGTTTACTAACCTACAGTAGACTATAAATATATTACATAATCATTTTTCGCTTTAAATATAAAGTTTGTGATCGATTATATCTAAAACGAGAAGGAACGTGAGTCGCTTCTAGTCGCGACTCAACTTTTATACCCATACTCAGTCAGCATATAAATTTTTAAGATTATGATTGAAATTTTAATAGAAATTTTTAATATTTTTCATTTTTTTGCTACATCTGTTAACTACATCTACAGCTGTAGATGTAGATTATACATCTAGAACAAATATTCCACATCTAATTTCTAGATTCTACATCTTCTCCGCGAGGTGGTGCTCGCGCTCTGCACAGGGCAGAGTGTGTGCGAGCGAGAAAGAGAATGAGTAGCGTCGGCAGCGCCAGAGGAGGTGGGGGAAGCAACTGAAAATTAGTTTCTTCATTCTGGCTATAATAATGATCCGATCTGACTCAGATTCGGCAATCTGGTAAATATAGCCATTATCTACAATACTGCGTTTCTGGTTTTATCGTATCTTTAAATTTGCGGCTGTCACAGACTTTCGTTTTTTGAAAGGGGTCGGAAAGGGGGCGGTGCGAAATCTTGAAATACACTTGTAGCAGTGTGATATCACATGAGTCTCGAAACCGAAATTTGGTTGCTCTAGCTCTTATAATCTCTGAGAACTAGGCGCTAGTCAAGACAGACAGACAGACATGGCTCTATCGACTCGGCTATTGATACTGATTAAGAATATATATACTTTATGGGGTCGGAAAAATTTCCTTCTCTGCGTTACACACATCCGCTTTTACCACAAATACAATATACCCCTTAACTCTTTGAGTACGGGTATAAAAACATAGATAAGGGGTGGTCAAAATAATAAGTACACCAATTCCACAAAACTAAAAACTAAGGGCGTATACAAATTCTTCCCTAGGATATGGATGCATAATGTCAGTCAATGTGTTTTTATGCCTGAAATTGGGCTTAGGATCAGTTTTAAGATGTATCGGCTCAACGCCATGAAAAAAAATACAGCCCCAGACCATAAGTCAACCGCCACTATCCATGCTTAAACAGTTTCTTGTGTACTGGAAATCGAATTCTTTGCCTTTGTGGAATCGTAAATATCTCCTGAAAAAATACCAAAAATATTTGGTTTTGTTTTGTCGCTCCATAATAAATTATTCCATTTTTTTGACCCATCTGGCCCTTCATGCAAAATTCGTTTGCAAAATTTTGGACTCATCTTTAAAAATTTTCTCGGAGTAATGGAACTTTTCGGGCTACACGTCCTGGTAAGTCTGAACATTGATGTCTACGAGGTACAGTCTGAGGTGATATTTCATTGCCAATTTAAGTGGAAATGGCCTTCTAAGACATTAACGCAGCATTTTTTGCAAGACTGGCGATGCAGGTGTCCGTTGTTTGTGAAGATCTCTTGTTCCGTCTTCGATTTTCAGTAAGACATCTTAAATTTAAGTCATTTCGATCCAACGCTCGGGTTCAAGACTTTTTTAAATTTTCCGAAGACTTTTGTCTTATTTTTTAAGATTGAAAGCAATCTTAATTTTTTTCAGCTGGACAATGCTTTTTTCGGCCCATATAGGGACATTTTTTCAGTTCTCATAGGTAAGGTAATAGGTAATGGGTAATAAAAACCAACAATCCTTTGACCAAACCCTGATCAAATCCTTAAAAATTTATAAATACCTCCAGTGTACTTATTATTTTGATCACACCAAAAATGCCCATCCAAAACAAATTTAAGCTTAGCATTAAATTAAGGTTGCTCTCAACATTAATTTTTGATTTGACTGACTGTAATCTTTAAAAATATAAACAATTGGCAGTCAAACATTCAAAAACATTCGTGATATTTCATAACAAATCAGCACCATGCCTCTGTACTTATAAAATATGTTAAACAAATTTTTTAATTTTTGTTTGTATGATTGTCACGGAACTATTCACAAAAGCCTTGTACCAAATACATTTCGTTTATAAGATCCCCAAATACCATTCATTTTTAAATAGCGCGCACACACTATAGCCCAAACGGAGTGCGCACTGCGAATTAAACTGTGCTGAATACTTTGAAAACTTACCCAGAACTCAAAGTATTTTTGCTATCAATCAAGCATGTTGGTTTTTATCAGCTGTTACACCTTAAAAAGTCACAAACATATGTAAGAGAGAGGTACAGGCTGTGGACAGGCGCATAGTTGACCATGATGCAATAATATAAGTAGGTGGTCTTAGTCCCGTAACGTTCAGTGCGTGCTCGCTTGTTAAAGAGAAGGTTGTGTGCGGACAAATTTTTTCGGAAGCCTTAACCCTTGTGCACAACAAAATTTACATATTGCTTAAAAGAACATTTTTAGACACTACACAAGGGTTTTGTTGATTTAGAACTGAATGTTGTTTTTAAGGTAATTGGGGACGCTGAATCAAGCTCTGTACTTGGTTTTTTCCTATCAGATCGAGTTTTCGAGAAATACAGTTATATCCAAAATTAAGTCACTTCCCCTACATTTACAGGCAGGCTCCGGTTTTCACTTTCACCAAAAAAATGTGATTTACTTTTCAAATCGAAAAGTTAGGCGCTCCCGCACACGTGAAATGCATGACTTTTACGTTTTGAAAACGGCAACAAATTCCTCGCTGAAATGGACAGTATTTTTATACTACTAAACAAATCTTAATTGCAAAAGGAAAAAAATAGATGACTTATTTATGCATTGACATGAATTTGACACTATTAACTGGGAAATTGAGCTCGTGCCCTTTTTATACCCGTACTCAAAAAGGGGTATTGTATTTGTGGTAAAAATGGATGTGTGTAACGCAGAGAAGAAAAATTTTCCGACCCCATAAAGTATATACATTCTTGATCAGCATCAATAGCCGAGTCGATAGAGCCATGTCTGTATGTCCGTCTGTCCGTCCGTCCGTCCGTCCGTATGTCCGTCTGGTTTGACGCCTCGTTCTCAGAGACTATAAAAGCTAGAGAACAAAATTTTTGTTTTCAGGCTCATGTGATATCACACTGAATCAAGTTTCTTTCAAAATTTTGCCACGCCCCCTCTGCCTTCAGAAAGGACGAAAAACTGTCGCATCCACAATTTTAAAGATACGATAAAACTAAAAACGCATTATCGTAGAGAATGACCATATCTACCAGATCGCTACAGATCTGGTACAGATCGGATCATTATTATAGCCAAAATGAAGAAATTAATTTTCAGTTGAAGAAATTAATTTTCAGTTGCTTCCCCCACCTCCTCTGGCGCTGCTGACGCTACTTATTCTCTTTCTCGCTCGCACACACCCTGCCCTGTGCAATGCGCGAGCAACCGCAACCCCTAGCGGAGGAGATTTAGAATCTAAATGGTAGATTTCGAATATTTTTTCTACATGTATAATCTACATTTAAGATGTAGATGTAGTTAACAGATGGAGCAAAAAAATTGGATATGTAAAATTTTAAAATTTCTATTTAAATTTCAATCATAAGCTCACAAATTAATATACTGACTGAGTACGGGTATAAAGTAGAGTCGGGACTAGATTCGACTAACGTTCCTTCTCGTTATAAATAGTTTTTATTTAAACCAACCTCAAAATTGGATCTGCAAAATTGGTCAGGGCAAAAACAAAAAAGTTAATTGCTGTGAACAGCTGTGGCAGCCCGAATTGGCTGTCGATAAGTCTCTGTTAAACATAACAGAGGTCTGTTTGTATTAGCTAGCACTAACGCGTGGGTATAACAGAAGTAAATTTCGCGCTTAACAGTACAAAGTGCAAACGAATTCACAAAAGTGGATTCCAGAGCGCGTCGAAATGAAAAGTCATACTTTTTGCTGAAAAGTAAAACGCAAACTGAATGTGAAAACAGGAGCCTGCCTGATAGTTGACTAACTTAAAAACGGTTTACCGTATTCAGTTAAAAAAAATATGCAAAGCTCAGCAACAATACTGTCTTTAAGACGTGCCTACATTGATTTTAAATTTGCCCATCTGATCCAAAAATATCGTTGCGTTAAAAAAATAATATTTAAAAAAATAAAAATATTTTCTGGTTTACAAATTTAAAAAAATAGCCACAAAAATCACAGTTTTGGTCTAAAAACATTTAGTTAAACATATTTTGAATGGGATGAAATTTATTTCATTCCAATCGGTGGTCCAAAATAAAAGTTATTAGTATTATAATGTACTTATAACTAATACAAAAATTTTCTTTTATAAGATTTTCTTATTTGGTGGACCATTGCAATATTATTAATAATCATTTTAATTAAAGACGTAAACAAATTTCCGCACGCAATTATGAGCATCAGCTGTTTCTCATGGATGGGGGATGGTGGATGGTCGCAGTGTGAATCGGAGTTTCACATATTTCAAAAATTCCCACCGTTCCTCCGGGATGGGCTCAGTGTGCAGAGGGTATTACCCTTTGCCAAAAATGGTACCACAAAATATAAATGAGATCATGACTATTTCCTGGCCACTCCAACGTCAAAGGTCCCACTTCTAAAAAAAAAATATGAGTGAAAAACGAAATTTTTGTTATAAATCAATAGTCAATAGTCAAATATTACTTACCAATTTCGCACGATCGCAAGGAGCAGAATCATCCTAAAAGATGACACAGTCGGTATGAGAAAAGTGTTCCTCAATTGTGGGTATGAAGTTTTCTAAGTATTTAACCGCGTTTGCCGATTCGTTAACCTGCACTTGTGGAAAAATAAAGGTCAACATTTGACCACACCTTAGATTGGGTACAACGAAAATAAGAAACTGTCAAAAACATTTAATGCCAAAGGAACGCGATCAGATACCAAAAAAGTCCTTTTCGTTTGCTTTGTTCCCAATTGGCAGTTGGGACCAAAACCAACCATTTTTGAAATTTTTAAAATTTTGTAGGTTTGTCCAACGAATTTTAATAAAAGAACTTAAGTAAACTTTAACGCCAAAAAAAATTATTTTTCATTTTTTTTTTAATTTTCCTGAGTTTTTATACCCGTACTCAAAAAGAGTTAAGGGTATACTGTATTTGTGGTAAAAGCGGATGTGTGTAACGCAGAGAAGGAAAATTTTCCGACCCCATAAAGTATATATATTCTTGATCAGTATCAATAGCCGAGTCGATAGAGCCATGTCTGTCTATCCGTCCGTCTGTCCGTCTTGTTTGACGCCTTGTTCTCAGAGACTATAAAAGCTAGAGCAACTAATGTAATATCACACTGTTACAGGTGTATTTCAGAATTTCGCCCCGCCCCCTTCCGCCTTCTCAAAAGACGAAAATCTGTGGCATCCACAATTTTAAGAATACTATAAAACTAAAAACGCAGTATCGTAGAGAATAACCATATCTATGAGATTGCCGAATCTGAATCAGATCGGATCATTATTATAGTCAGAATAAAGAAATTAATTTTCACTTGCTTCCGCCACCTCCTCTGGCGCTGCTGACGCTACTCATTCTCTTTCTCGCTCGCACACACTCTGCCCTGTGCAATGCTCGAGCAACCCCTAGCGGAGGAGATGTAGAATCTAAATGGTAGATGTAGAATATTTGTTCTAGATGTATTATCTACATTTTACATGTAGATGTAGTTAACAAATGTAGCAAAAAAATGTAAAAAGTAAAATTAAAAATTTTTTTTAAATTTTAATCATAAGCTCAAAAATTTATATACTGACTGAGTACGGGTATAAAAGTAGAGTCGCGACTAGAAGCGACTCACGTTCCTTCTCGTTAAAGTAAAAATTCTGAAAAAATATCGCACAAAAATCATCATTTATGCATTTAAAAGCTTAATACTTCCCAGAACGGTAAGCTGAAGCTACAAAGTGTTCAGGTCTACTTTATAGATGCATTTATCATTTATTTTATTTTTGATTTTGAGTAATCAGGTGGCAGTTGATAGAGATGGTTGGTCGCACGATGTGTGCATATGACCAGATACGATAAACCAAAAAGTATCGCAAGGAGACTTTTTGAAGAGCGAGGTTGGCTAGTGGCACATCCACGAATTACCTTTACCCCATAGATAAAATACAGTTAGTTAAAATGGTTACAAATCGATTTGTGCTTCATTAATTAATTTAATGAGATCTCTATAGAATAATTGTAATATTCTGAAAACGATTAATAATTTTTGTTTTTTTTTGTTTTTAGTGATTTGGCGATGAAAGATTTTGTGTTCAGCATCGTCGATTAGAGTACAAGTCTCGCATATGTTTCTGTCTGCATATTTCATGCTATACAGCAGGGGTTGGCACCCAGACTCACACATTTTTTTGGTGCGTTTGTGTGCGACGACATCAGACATTTCTCTGCCGCTGCGAAAGCCGCGAAATTGTCCATAGGGCACGAATGCTGCGCTGCCGCTGCGAGCAGAATTACGAAGTTTTGTGCATAGCCCGAAGCTGGCTTCTCTGCCGCTACGTCAGCCGGGCAGAATTACGAAGTCTTTACTCTGTACATGTGCCGACTGCGCTGCCTAAAATGTTTCCCTATGCACAGTGTATATGAAGCTGCCGACCTCTGCTATAGAGGAAACCTTTTTCATATGTCGATCCAGACATCTATTAATCAATTTGATATCTTTGGCATTCCAATTTACTTTTGCATGCCATGGAATTCTCTCGAGCGTTGGGTACCACTGCGTTAACAATACTAAAATATTCATTTTCCCATTCTTTCCTAATTTCGTTTTTAATTACATATTCTAATAGCTTCTCCTGCCCTAAAACTTAAACCAAGTTCTTTTCCATCATTTACAGAATGTTTTGCTATGCTGTCTGCTTTCTCATTGACTATTAGATCCATGTGACTTTGAATCCATTGTGCAGTACATGCGTCTATGTTAGATATGTATAAAAGATTGTAAATATCAGATACCAATATATAATCCCAGTTTTTATTTCTTAACAAAAGTAGGGCTCCCCTACTATCTGTAAGTAAAGCTACTTTTCTCCATTCCAGCGTAGTAATTGGTAACATCATAAATACTTAAGGCTGCTATGTTGTTTTTAATAGAAGCGTCAGTTGCAATTATGTTGTACTGGTCTGAGTTTAGCTGATGAACTATTTCCGAATACCCAGCTTTTGCATCTTCTTTTTGGTGGTTTCCTACTTGTTATTGTTTAAGATCTGGTGTAGCCTTTTCGTGTAGAGACGTAAGACCACTGGTGACAAGCAGCTTCCTTGTGGGTGGCCACCTGTGACTGTTTTAGTGTGGCTACCAAGGTTTCGAATTCTTAACTTGAAGAAGTTGTAGATAAAATGTATATAGATGTATGGAATATCTTCTACTGCCATTATTTTAATCATAAAATTTAGGTTTACACAATTGTATGCATTGCTTAGGTCTAATATGACTAACGCAACATATTTCTAGAAGTCTTAAGAATTTCGAAGGTGTTTATGATAACATTTATACACATGGAAGATGATCTCTGTTTCCTATAAGCATAGTTTCTAACTGGTAGAATGTTGAAGTCCTCAATAAACTTTCAAAGTCTGTCTTTGACCAATTTTTGTATTGCTTTTTCAAGAACTGATAAAAGTGAAATGGGTCTGAACTTTCTATAATTTTCAGGAATTCTATTTTCTTTTAAGAGACTATTGTACTAGTCTATCAGATGAGTTTAAGCATTCACGTTTAGGGCATTAAGCATGTCAAAAGTAACTCCATCCAGACCTCCAGCAATACTCCCCATAAGAACACGATTGAGATCTTCTAATTTAAATTCTTGCATTGGCTCACCATATGCCCTTAGATCACAAACCTCAGGGCTAGCGTTAACAGTTGGCATTTGTTCTTCCAAAAATCAAGATATTTAGCTTCAATTCAATTGACATCTACATACTTGCTGAATTGCATTTTTTCAGCGCCTTGAGGAAATTCCATGCAGCTCTGATAGACAGTTGTTCATTTAAAATATATATTTCGTCCTTATAAGCTTTTCTTTTGGCTATTTTGACAGTTTTTTTCCACTCCTGATTAACATGTACAGCTAATACCCTCTACACAGATGCCCATCCCGGAGGAACGGTGGGAATTTTTAAAAAATGTGAAACTTTGCCACCATCCACCATCCATGAGAAACAGCTGATGCTCATAATTGCGTGCGGAAATTGGTTTACGTCTCTTATTAAAATGAATATTAATAATATTGCAATGGTTCTGCATGGGATTGAGCAGCAAAATATATTGCTGGACATGGATGATGATGATGAAGACAACTTTGACGAGGAGGAGATATTATAATGGATATTTGTTTTGAAAACACTGAAGCGTGGTCATTTGTGACTGCTTCTACTAAATCCAATCAATGTTTTAAATACAAATATATGTATATGCTATGTCTTTCGGGTCGGGACATTTTGGGAGAAATATGTAGCCGAAAAAAACGATGCGCTTTTTAATGAAAATTTTATACCGCCATAGCATTGTTTACTTTGGGCTGTTTTTCTGAGTACAGAATAGTCGGAGGGCTGTTAGCCCACTGCGTGTGCAATTTCCTGCATGAGTTTTGCAAAACACTCATCATAAACAAATTTCCAGAGGAGAGTCCACAAACTAACTAACTTTCGAGTTTTTGTGCCTGAGAATATTTTGAGATCAGATGTTTTGTTGTTGTTTTTTCCATTTTCCTGTCTGTCATTGCTTACATTTTCGTAGTGACCGATTTTTCGTTGTGAATGTCTATTATTTATGGTTGCATTTGACTATTGACGAAAAAATAACGCACGGAAACGTGTGAATTAGGAACATCCCAGATGGATGGTGGAATAACTGGGAAATTTTCGGAACGGCAAAACCTTACGGACCATCCCAGAAATGGATGGAGGATGGTGGATGGCCGCCAGTGTGAAAAGGCTATAAGATATAATTTCTATTGATGGATGCCAGCAAGAATTTGAGTTTCCTTATAATTCTTAAGCAGTGTTTCTAACTTCTTGTTCCACCAAAATTTGGGCCTTTTATTATCTTTAATTACAAACGTAGATTTCCTTACCCTAGTCTTTATAATATGTGAGATGCTATTAATGTCTCCATTTAACTTTGCTGATCCAATATTTTTCATATTGGCTAAAAATTTTCTGCATTTCTCCATGATTTCTAGAACCTTTATGGTTACCGGGAATCCCACCAACAAAAACAGGCATGCATTCCCAGGACGCATTTAGACCAAAACTAGAAAATGCTAAGTCCAGTACAGAACAATGCTGACCATCAATGTGTCTTCTGAATGTGTATTCTGTGTTAAGGCAAGAAAATCCTGCATGGAATCAAATAAAAATTTTCCCCTATCATTGCAGCTGTAATCGCCTGCAATCTATTCCTAGCATTGAAATCACCCAATATTAATAAATTATTAAGATTTTCTATAAATTCGATGAGATTTTTAATTTCCACTGCAACTCATCCATACTCAAGGATGGCTTAAAGTAGACAGAAACTATTGTGATGTTTGTATTTAGATTTATAGTGCTAGCAATAATGGGATCGTTAGGTGTGTTGTATGGAAATTTGTCGAAACGAATGTGCTTTTTGGAAGCAATTGCAACACCTCCATAATTGTCATCTCTGTGTTTTTCAACAATATTAAAATATTAAAATAAAATGTCATGAGAGAAAATCTCAGCAAGTACTGCAATGTCATAATTATCATTATTCAGGACAAATTCAATGTCGTTTTTATTTCGTGAAAGTGATTGAACAATATGCTGATAAATTTTATGATTATGATTCCAAGAATAATTTACCACGCTTCGAATGGAAGGGTCTTGTTTTTCATGTGTTTGACTATTGAATTTTTCCTTAATACACATACTTTTTCTCATTATTTCTCAGTAAAAATCTCGTTTGCGCTGTTTCCAATCTCCCTATCTGGAAACCTATATTTCCAATCTGATTTGACTGGCCTATAGCTTTCTAGATGAGGGAAATTTTGACTAATTTTTTGAGCTATGGGTTTCTGTATTAGACTAAACGACTAAACTAAACGATTTTGAGGCGTTATGTCAGGACGATATCCTCGACGACTCCGACGCCGACATTACAGTGGTGATGCATTATCTAATGAAGTCACTCAGACATCTGCAAATAAAAATCTCCACCACTGTAAGGCAGCATCCGCTGCCCTTATGCTCCGCTTGGACGCGAGCGGAGCGGAGATATTCCTAATCCAAGAGCCTTGGGTGGTGGGAGGCAAGGTCCGTGGATTAGCGAAGAAGGAGTACAAGCTAATAGTAGCTCAAACTGAAGGTAAAACTCGTACCTGCATTCTGGCAAGAAAGCACCTAAATATCTTTCTGCTCCATAATTTTAGCAATGGCGACAACACGGCGGCTAGCCTAGAGCTACAGGGGACACACCTAAACCTGGCTCACGAGGAGAGCGATGCTCCCAGTGACCTCGTTCGCAAGATAACCTGCGATAGCGAAAGGTCGGACACAGGCCTATTAATAGGCTGCGATGCCAACGCTCACCACACTCAGTGGGGGAGCTCCGACACAAATGTAAGGGGTGAGTCACTTTTTAGCTTCATCCTAAACTCTAATCTAGTTATTGCAATCGAGGTAACGACCCTACCTTTATTATTAAAAACCGACAAGAGGTTATTGACCTCACCTTACTGTCTCAAAAATTGTCAGACGTAGTTAAAAGTTGGAGAGTCCTAGAGGACCGCTCCCTCTCCGACCACAGGTATATCGAGACAGTACTATCTCTCGAGAGCCCAAAACCTACTTACTATGTTAGCCAGGAAAGCCAACTGGGATTTATATAGTGCAACCATAGAGAAATTACTCCACACCATACCACCAAAATGCCCGGACACTCCGGACGATCTAAATGGCCTAGTAGACAGCTTCACCGAAGCGTGTAAAAAGGCCTTCACGGCAGCATGCCCCTCAATTAGACCTAAAGGGAAAAAGAAACCCCCTTGGTGGTCAAAGGAAATATATATTCTACGCAGAGACTGCAGGACTCTCTTCAATAGAGCCAAAAGACTAAACGAATAAAAGGGTTTTTTAGTGAGTCATTTACTACCATATCTCTATTAACCGTAGCTAGTTTATCCACTTGGTTCAATTTTGGAAACTGTTCTTCTTAATTATTGAAAGTTTGAAATTTAAAAGTTTGAAAGTTTTGAAGAATAATGTCAAAAATTACTGCTTCCGGAATTTAAACTGATTTTCCCAGATTCTGTGGGTTTAAAGCTAAAAACTTGATCTCTTTAGCACTTTTCTTTCTACTTGTTGAATGTCTATTTCACTTAAAATGTTATCTGTCAGTTCTTTGTTACTTAAATTAGCTGGAATATGTTCTATAACCCAAGCGGGAGAGGGAAGCGGCCTAAAGGCCTGTCCCGATCAGCTCAAATGCAGGAAAGTCCTGCACGGCGAAAGGCGCGGGTATGAGCCCGGGTGGGTCCCATCCCAAATCTGGGATTGGTGGCAAGTCATGGAAGGGCAGCTAAGCAATACTGCGGCTGCCCGACCTTCCGGTGAAGCCAGCCCAACAGCTGACTGGCTAAAGAAGGTTGAGTGGGCCTCGATGGTGCTACCCAACTTCAGTGTGGAGCCACCTAAGGTGGCGCTCGCAAGAGACGCCTGGACCGGCTGCAACGCGCTCCAGAGTGCTGCCCAATATATCCTTCGCGCAGATTGCCAAGGAAAGGACGCTGATAGGCGTTCTCGCCAACGGCAGCGCGGAGGGTAAAATACCTAGAAACCAATGGAAGTGGTGGAAGCGGCACTGACCGACGGATGTTTCGAGCTTCTCAAAAATGACACCGGGCCACCTCCTGTCTGCAAAGACATGGGGTGGTTCCTGGGGTTATCAAAGTGATAGCCTGTGAAGATGAGCGCTCCGTGAAGCTATACAAAGCTGAGGTGGCGCAAATCGGAGAAGTCTACGCTGGGGCGAAGCTAGTCGCTGTACACTGGAGCGAGGTGCCCAGTAGGCCGAGGGCTCGTATATGGGGGCCGGCTACCTTTAAGGAGCCCGAACGGATCCTCAGGATGCTGCAGAGATGCAACCCGGCACTACCAACCTCAGATTGGAAGGTGGTCAAAGTTGAGGCATGGAAAGGCCCCACGAACCAGGCGGTGATAATCCTGAATAAGGAATCACTAGCCCCGATCGAGGCACCAAAAGGAGCTGATGCTCGATTTTGAGGCGTTATGTCAGGACGATATCCTCGACGACTCCGACGGCGACATTACAGTGGTGGAGAATGCATCTAATGAAGTCACTCAGACTTCTGCAAATAAAAATCTCCACCACTGTAAGGCAGCATCCGCTGCCCTTATGCTCAGCTTGGACGCGAGCGGAGCGGAGATATTCCTAATCCAAGAGCCTTGGGTAGTGGGAGGCAAGGTCTGTGGATTAGCGAAGAAGGAGTACAAGCTAATAATAGCTCAAACTGAAGGTAAAACTCGTACCTGCATTCTGGCAAGAAAGCATCTAAAAATCTTTCTGCTCCACAATTTTAGCAATGGCGACAACACGGCGGCTAGCCTAGAGCTACAGGGGACACACCTAAACCTGGCTCACGAGGAGAGCGATCCTCCCAGTGACCTCGTTCGCAAGATAACCTGCGATAGCGAAAGGTCGGACACAGGCCTATTAATAGGCTGCGATGCCAACGCTCACCACACTCGGTGGGGGAGCTCCGACACAAATGTAAGGGGTTAGTCACTTTTTAGCTTCATCCTAAACTCTAATCTAGTTATTGCAATCGAGGTAACGACCCTACCTTTATTATTAAAAACCGACAAGAGGTTATTGCACCTCACCTTACTGTCTCAAAAATTGTCAGACGTAGTTAAAAGTTGGAGAGTCCTAGAGGACCACTTCCTCTCCGACCACAGGTATATCGAGACAGTACTATCTCTCGAGAGCCCAAAACCTACTTACTATGTTAGCCAGGAAAGCCAACTGGGATTTATATAGTGCAACCATAGAGAAATTACTCCACCCCATACCACCAAAATGCCCGGACACTCTGGACGATCTAAATGGCCTAGTAGACAGCTTCACCGAAGCGTGTAAAAAGGCTTTCACGGCAGCATGCCCCTCAAATCGACCTAAAGGGAAAAAGAAACCCCCTTGGTGGTCAAAAGAAATAGATATTCTACGCAGAGACTGCAGGACTCTGTTCAAAAGCCAAAAGCGGCAGCGAGGAAGAACACTGGGCAAACTACAAAAGTAGTCTTGCCCTATACAAGAAAGAAACTAGGAAAGCGAAAAGGGCCTCTTGGCGTAAATTCTGCTCCGACATTGAGGACACGTCGGAAGCCGCAAGGCTACGTAAGATCCTCTCAAAAACAACCCCCTCGGTGGGATACCTCAAGAGAATGGATGGCTTCAAATCCTTCAAATCGCCTGGTCCCGATCAGGTCATTCCGGCTCAATTACAGAAAGCCGGGAATATGGCCATAAACTGGCTACAATGTATCTTTAGGAAGATACTGGTAGTGGGGAAAATCCCTAAGCTTTGGCTCAAGGCAAAAATAGTCTTTATTCCAAAAGCAGGGAAAGCCTCACACACAACTCCTAAAGACTTTAGACCAATAAGTATATCGTCATTTCTTCTCAAAACCTTTGAGAGACTAGTCGGGCTACAGCTGAGAGCAAGCATAAATCCTCAGTGGCTGAGGACAAAGTGGCAAAGTGGTGGCATACGCAGACGACGTTGCCATAATCTTTTCAGGAAAATTCCCTTAGACACTTTGCGATCTAATGACCGCAAAGCTCGCGCGACTGTCGGAATGGACAAAGTCACGTGGATTTGGAGTTAATCCCTCAAAAACGGAACTTGTGTTGTTCACAACCAAATACAAAGTCCCGCCTCTCAACCCCCAAATTTTAAACGGATGCAGGCTCTCCTTCAGTGACAATGCCAGCTATTTAGGGCTGGTAATTGATAAGAAGCTCAGCTGGAATCTGAATATCAAAGACAGAGTAAGGAAGGCCACGATAGCCCTCTACACTTGCAAAAAGGCCATAGGGATGAAATGGGGCATGAACCCAAGCATAGTCCAATGGATATACCTAGCAATAGTTAGGCCAATACTACTCTACGGAGTTACCGTGGGTGGCCTGCCCTATCAAAAAGGACAATCACCAACCAACTGGGCAAGGTACAGCGTACTGCCACCCTATGCATCAGTGGGGCTTTACGCACCACACCAAACGATGCGCTAAACGCCATCCTATGCCTCCAGAGCCTTGAACATGCGGGTATGGAGCAGGCAGAAATGGCAGCAATTCGTCTAAGAGACTCCGACCAATGGGTGTCACAGAATACCGGTCACGCATCCATCCTTAGCGGAAACAACACTGTCCCCACAAAAACGGACTACTGCATTCCAAAGGAGTACATAGACACTCCTTTTGATATAATTATCCCCCAGAGAGACAAATGGCTCGAGAGACCTCCTGGCCCAGACGGAGCCATACAAATTTTCACAGATGGTTCGAAACTGGAAAATAAGGTCGGAGTGGGTATATACTCCGAACAACTAAACATAAGGCACTCCTTCAGGCTCCCAGATCACTGCAGTGTCTTTCAAGCGGAAGTCATAGCGATCAAGGAAGCCCTGTGTTGTCTTCACGAAGCAGCCACTACGGCAACTAACATAAATATCTATAGTGATAGCCAAGCCGCGATCAAATCGCTAAATGCGATAACATCAAGCTCGGCTATCGTGGCAAACTGTCGCAAATCTCTTCACGAGATGGCTCATCAGTTTGCAATCAGCCTAATATGGGTTCCGGGCCACCAGGACATTGAAGGCAATTGTATAGCAGACGAGCTGGCCAGAGCTGGTACAACAATCCCCCTTCTCCACGCTAAGGAGAATATTCGTATGCCAATGGCCACCTGTAAGCTCAAAATAAAGGAGCATTATAAGCAACTCATAAGCGACATATGGCAAGCAGTGCCACTATGTCGCATAACTCGGCAAACATGGCCTAACATAAATAAGAAGCGCACCGACGAGCTCTACAAGCTCGGCAGGAAAAGGTGCAGCTCAGTCATACGCTCCCTTACGGGACATTGGTTAATAGGCACACATGCAAACATGCTGGGTGCCCCTATAACGACTGCAGAGATGAGGACGAGGGGACGGAGGAGGAGACGAGGAGGAGGAGACGAGGAGGAGCAGAAGGAGACTTCAATACTTGGGCTCACCTTTCTTAATTGCCATTTCAGACATGTCTGCAACGTGTCCCAGAAGGATCGCAAACTTCATACGGGCATCCGGATGGGACAACGGATAACATAGATTCTCATAAGGGAAGGGGGAAATGTTCCTTGCGGTATCACAACGGGCCGAAACCGGCCTAAGTGTGTCGGGTTCCTGGCGATCCCGACAGCCGCCTCAACCTAACCTAACCTATGTCTATCATAGAGAGAAATATACTTTGTACTTATTACTATTATGAATAGAAAAATAAACGAGAAGGAACCTGAGTCGCTTTTAGTCGCGACTCTACTTTTATACCCGTACTCAGTCAGATTTGTGAGAAAAGTAGATGTGTGTAACGCAGAGAAGGAAATTTTTGCGACCCCATAAAGTATATATATTCTTGATCAGCAGCAATAGCCGAGTCGATAGAGCCATGTCTGTCTGTCCGTCTGTCTGTCTGTCAGTCTTGATGAGCGTCTAGATCTCAGAGACTATAAGAGATAGAGCAACCAAATTTTGTTTCGAGACTCATGTGATATCACACTGTTACAAGCGTATTTCAAAATTTCGCCCCGCCCTCTTCCGCCTTCACAAAGGACGAAAATCTGTGACAGACACAATTTTAAAAATACGATAAAACTAAAAACTCAGTATCGTATATAATGACTATATCTACCAGATTGCCGAATCTGAGTCAGATCGGATCATTTTTCTAGCCAGAATGAAGAAACTAATTTTCAGTTGCTTCCCCGCACCTCCTCTGGCGCTGCTGGCACTATTCATTCTCGCGGAGGAGATGTTGAATCTAAATGGTAGATGTATAATATTTGTTCTACATGTATAATCTACATTTTTAATGTAATTGTAGTTAACAGATGAAGCAAAAAAAATTTAAAATGTAAAACTGTAAAATTTCTATTAAAATTTTAATCATAAGCTCACTAATTTATATACTTTGTGATTTCAGCTTGTCTGGGAAATATAAAGCATTCAAATGCTTTTTGTGCAGTATATTTTACGAAATTTTGACTTCAAAAAGTCAGGAAAGTCGAAGTAATATTGTATCCTTTGTTCTTTATTTTGTTGTGTATAGGTGCATTAGACCAGGGCTCGGCACACACACTCTGACATGTTTTTTTCGTGCGCTTGTGTGAGTAAAAAACCCGAAGAGGCCTGCCGCAGCTGCGGCAGAAACCGGTTTGTTGCTTTCACACTGCAACAAACGATTTGTAGCAAAAGTTGAACTGTTGCGGGTGAAAGAAAAGTTAAAACTAAATAAAATAAAAATGTTATGTTTTGAAATTTAATTCTTTTTAAAACTGGAGAAAATTCTAGGCGCGCATTAATGACAAAATATCTCATTAGTACGTTGTTGCTATTATGTCCAAATCTATGTCTCCATTATATTCCTTAATGCGCAAAAGGTCGGCAACATGTTGGTCAGATGTTGAATTCCGTAGTTTGGTTAAAATTATTTTCATGCTGGAAAATGCGACCTCGCAAATGTACGTCGTTCCGAACATTGAGTATAGTTCATTTTCAGTAAATTTCATGTTTTAGGTTCGGATATTTTTTGTCATCGATGCGTGCCCAAAATTTTTCTCCAGTTTCAAAAGGAATTGCTAGATCATCCCGTAACTGTAGAAGCTCTTCGCGTATAACAAAATCGAGATCTTGCATTTCACAACTAAGGGGATAATCATGTATTACAACCAAATTTCTAATCATATTTAAGTAATTTTCCATGTTTTCGTGGAGCGACTTAACAATCGCTAATTTTGTCAGAGCGATTAATTTCATACTCCAAAAATATAATGGTTGTTTTTTCTAAGTTGACTAAAATATTATTTTCTAATTGGCGAATCAAGAGTTTTCTATCAAAATGGTGAATTGATCTAACTAAATCGAACATTTTTGTATTCTTCCCTTTTAGGCAGAGGTTTAGGTCATTTAAAACAGCAGTAATGTCGCAAAGAAAAGCCAAGTCCACTAAAAAATTGCGATTTTCGAGTTCCAAAATAAGATGCTCGGTATCCTTTTCCATGGTTTTAAGAAAGCTGGTAACCTCTTTACGTAAATTAAATAGCCTTTCCAAACATTTTCCTCTACTGAGCCACCTTACTTCCGTGTACATTATTAGATCTCCATGCTCTGCATTAAGATCTCAAATAAACTCTTTAAATTTTCAATGCGTTAGAGCACTCTGCCCCCTCTTATTTTATTGATATTCTTAACAGATACACTCATAACAGTCATCATATTTAGCTCCTTCGCAAAGAGCGCTTCCTGATGGATCACACAATGGAAAGCCGGGCAACAAATACCATTCTTTTTAAGAAATCCTACAAGGCCATTGTGTTTCCCTGTCATAACCCTTGCCCCATCTCACAGTGGTCGATTCAGCCAATCTGGCAGGCAATAAATGAAAAATTGAAATGTTGAATCTTGTTATTTTTTTAACTTTTTGCAAATTAAACATCCGATTGATATTTATTGCAATATTTATATATTTTTCACATCGATATTCAAGCCGCTGTAAGCGGTTAAATCGCAGGGCAAATTTCTGTCGATACCGAAGTACATTTTACCGCCTTTTTATGGCTTTTGGTAAAGCTGAGTAAAAATTAATGTTTTGAGAGTTTTATTTAAAAAACTGTTTATATTGGTCATAGATGGCATGTTTTCAATAAAAAATATATGTGTGTGTCCTGTGCTTATATGCGTTATTGGTAAATCGTTGTAGAACTACACATTTTTTTAGTGTGCCATTATTAACATACCCGAGACTTGCATGGAATAGATCTTTTGACATCCGTCCGTATCCGCCTTTAATCTTTTTTTATTTGTGAAACCAGTCTTTTATAAATCTCCTGTGTTAAAATAAATTGCGACTACCTGCTACACGTTCATTTATTTGATTTTGTAGGACAAATGGCAGTGTCGAAAAACGCGCTTTTTGCCATATGCCGCATGGAAACTGTGGCAGGAAAAAAGTTAAAGCGATTTGAATCCATGTTTTTACTCAATTAATTGATAAAAACAAACTCACCGAAAAAGATTGTTAGCGAATAAAAAAAATATTTAGTAAAATTACCTATAAATTTTCCAATAAGTGAAGTGTAACGCAGAAAACTTTAATACTCAAAAAAACACAACAAATTTTGTAATATTGACCTCGACCTATTTTTTTTCTGAAAATAAATAGTGTTTAAAAACATTATAAAATATGTTGAACTACAAAAAATTAATATTTTTTTTTAAATTAATTTTTAAAAACTTTTATATTAAAAAAAATAAACTAAAAATATTTATCAATACTCCGCTGATTTATATTCCAAAATACAAAATTATTCAAAAAAATATTATTCTTATATTTTTTGAGTTATTAATTATTGCCTGCCAGATTGACAGAATCGACCACTGTGCATCTGTACAAATTGAGCTCAGTTTGGTTTGATCAGTACGGCGAAAACTTTTGACACAAGCGTTTCAAACAAAACATCGAAAACTTCTTCAACGGAAGACAAATTTTCGTCAACAGTCTTAATGCATATTATAATCTGGTAAATACTGTTTATGTCTGTTCTCATCCAGAGATACAGAATAATATTTGCAATGAATAAGTCTTTTCTTAGACTCAGAATGAATAAAACGGCTGATTTCTTCCGTTCTACGTGTGATGGTACGTGAAGATAATGGAAGATCTTGGCAAAGTTTTAAAGTTTCAATGCTTTTTTCTCCAAAAGATCTTAGGACATCACACATACGATTTTTGAAAAATATGCCATCGGTAAATGGACGACATTGCTTTATATGATGTATATGATGCTCTTTTTATAGCCAAGCTATCATTATTATCTGCTAAAAAGATTTAAAAAAACTTAGCTTTTAACTCCACAACTTTTTGGTCGCGATCAAGCCCCAGTAATTGATCTCATTTTTGTTCTCTCTTTGGGTATCAAGCTCGACCGCAAGAGCCGTAGTGTCATTGCCGAAGCCACACGAAGGCTCGCTGCCTTTTGTCCTATGGCAAATGGGAATAATCATTGCCTTATAGAGCAAGACTTTGCTACTTAGAGGTAGTTTGTTTTTTTTGTTTAAGAGTCAATGCAACTTTTTGAGCTTATTTTGGCATTTAATGAACGTTGCTCTAAAACAGGGCTCGGCACACACACTCTGACACGTTTTTTTCGTGCGCTTGTGTGAGTAAAAAACCCGAAGAGGCCGGTCGCAGCTGCGGCAGAATCCGGTTTGTTGCTTTTACACAGGAACAAACGATTTGTAGCAAAAGTTGAACTGTTGCGGGTAAAAGAAAAAATGAAACTAAAAAAAATAAAAATGTTATGTTTTGAAATTAAATGCCTTTTGAAACTGGAGCAAAATTCTAGGCGCGCATTAATGCAAGATAAGTTACATAAGTGGGAAACATAATAGCAGATAACGCATTGCGCATCGCCATCCATATTTTTTATGAAAAATAAATTGTTTTCCCATTTTACGTTGAACATTTTTTGCTCAGTGTAAAATCATAAGGCTGCGTAGCGTGGTCTTGCATTGTCGACGGCTAAACACAACTAATCTCATTTTTGTTCTCGCTTTGGGTAACAAGCTCGACCGCAAGAGCCGAAGTCGCATTGCCGAAGCCACACGAAGGCTCGCTGCCTTTTCATACTGTACGTGTGCCGGCAGCGACGTGGCAGCGCCTTTTCCTATGTTTTTAAGATAGGGCCCTGCCGAGCCCTGCTCTAAAAGTGACAGGTAGGTGACAGGTAGCAGTGACTTGTCTTGCGCGGAATAGTTTTCCCATTAAATGTTAGGTCAGGTGGGTGCTTACTTCTTAAAGTGAAATTTACGTTCACGTTTATGGTTATATTCCATTTTTTTTACCAATTTTCCACGAATCCGAGGTAGATTTGAAGTTGTTCAGCAACGGCATAGTAGCATGTGGAGGATGAGTGAATGGCAGTGTCGTCTGCATAAGTTGCGACTAGGAAGCTTCCCGAGTGGATGTGAGGTAGTGACATGTCGCATGTGAAAAGATTATACAGGATTAGCTCCAGAACTCTGCCTTGAGGAACTTATGCCAGACTTTATCGAACAATCAGGGCGCACTTCCACTGAGTGGGAAGTAACCGATGCGAAGGATGGCGTTGAATAATGCAACCAGAAACAAATTCCCTCGCGAGGAATCAATTTTTCGATGCGGTTATCAATTAAATCGTGTCCAGGAGCTTTATTGTTCGCTAGGACCTTGAATTCAGCTAAGACCTCAGCAGGGGAGATCGGTTTGGTTGGTAACGACATCTGCAATGGCGCTTCTAAGTACCAGGAGACTGCTCTCAAGTGATCTATATGTGCAAACTCGGCTGGCGTGAATCGGGTTTCTAGATTTCTAGCAAACGCTTCAGCTTTTTCCATGTCTGATTTGATCCGCGATCCGTTGTCATTCTTTAGTGTAGAGCTGCACAGTGGCTGCCTCTTGATGCCACGGGTGAGTTTCCAGAGATTTACCATTCCACTTTCGGATGGATCTGCCCTTTCTAACATTTCGTCGAAGTGTTTAATGTTTTTTTCAACGAAAGCCTTTTTTAAGTCTCTGCTTGCTCTGTGCATTTGCGCTTCAATGGCTGGGTCATGAGTCCTAATGAATTCGCACGAAGTTGTCAATTAGAGGGTCTCGTGTTGCAGAAGGTCGGGTCGTATGCGACCTTGTTGTGTGTGGCTCTCCGAAGAGAGCTGCTTCTTGAATGTATTGGTAAGAGTGTGTACTGCTGCGTCAATGTCTTCTGGTGACTCAAATTTGGCGTTATGACAAATATGATATTCCAAATGAGTTTGAAAAATTTCAATGTGTGCTCGACTGTGCAGTAACTTCTTTTTGGCGGGTATACGACAGGGGAGGAGTGTATTTCCATGAGAAGCTGTAGGTGGTCGGAGAAAAGATCGAAATTCGTTTGAATCTCCAGAAATCTATGCGGGATGCCGTTATAAATTGCGACATCAAGAGAACTAGGAGATCTGCTGGAGTCGTACGGATAGTGTGTGGCTGAGCCAGTGGCAAGCATGTTGGCACCGTTTGTAACTATGAATTCGTGGATTTCGCGACCTCTGGGGCAGGAACGGAGATTTCCCCACCATTGGTGCTTCGCATTCCAATCACCCGCCGCAATGAATTTAGATCCTAGCGTGGAGAACAAGGAACGGAACTGTGAATTTCACCATAAGGTAGCAGGACAGTAGATCACCGAGATTGTTATTTCACCTAAGGAACTATTTAAAGAAATGTTTTCGGCTTGAATTTGGCCATCAGTAATGGGGTTAATTGGGAAATGCTTGCTGCTACTGCGGATGAGAATTGCTGATCCCCCTCTGTAACTATCGCAGTGTACAGCTCATATCCCAATAATTTAAATGTTGTTCTGCTACAAAAGTGCGTTTCCGAGAGGAGCATATTATCTATATTTTTTGTTATAATAAAGTTTTTAAGCTCTAGGCTTTTGTTGACTATGCCCGACGCATTCCAAATACCTACACGGAAGGGCATTTTGGAAGATTGATGACTGCTAAGATGTTAAGGATCGGTTCTTGCATTTTCAAAAGCCTGCTTTGCATTATCATGAATTAATCTAACATATCTGCTAAATTCATTAGCTTGTTCTCCAGTAACGTGTTCTGAGGTGATTCTGGTTCTGAACGAGTGTAGTTTGACGTCGGGTCTCTTTTCGTACTTATTGATCGGTGTTGGGCTCCTCTAGCAGCGTCTGCGTACGTAATATACGTTTCTTGTTGTCTTAAATGGGCCTGTTGGGTATCGTCGCGAGACATGGCCCTCTGTCTGCAGTTTTTAGAGAGAGCGGGTGTTAGATTGTGCGGGCCTTTGCGTACTCGGTCCTCTTTGATACGCCTGTTGAGAGTTTCCCTCTTTCGATTGGGTTCGTGGGTACAATTTGAATAATAACTGTTGGTAGACCCTGCAGCCTTTATAATTGGAAGTGTGAGAGCCAAGAAAGTTTGCACATTTTGGAGCGACATCTTCTGGCATCTTTCCATTTCACTGACTGTTGTCAGTAGGGTGACATTGTCTATGAGAGCGGCTACCACCTAAAGCTCCTCTATCCTGCCAAGGAACGTGAGAGTCGGCTGTTTCCTGTGAGGCTTGATTTTGTGGACTTTCGGTAACAATAAGGTATTTGGGTTGTTTTCGAGTGGAGTTTGTTAAATTCAGCTCGGCTGTGAGCTGGGCTTTAAGTGCTGATGCTGTAGCAGTGCTGATTGAATCAGGTGTTGAAGTTTTATTAATGGTACGAGAGTCTTTGGCAAGTGATTTCGTCGAACATAATTTTAGTCAGTGATATTTGGGTGTTTTTATCGCAATGTTCTTATCAGTAAACGTGATCACTGACCGTTGGTCGCTCCCGCTTTAGGCACCGCGAGCGTCGCTAGTCAGCCGAATACCGCGCGCTAAGAGCCACGAGCGGCACGAGTCTCACTAGTATCGCGCGCTTAGAATTAGTCGCACAAGAAAGGTAATAAAATGTATTGGAAAAAAATTGGAACGCGCCCGTACTCAACGAGAGCATGATCGAGACTCAGGAGCATAGCTTAAACAGGGTCGATGAATCAGCTGTGTTTTGTAAACAGTGCCGATTGTAAAATTAATTAATTAAATTTCAAAATTAATAAGATGCTCTCTGACGATAAAATGATTGTTTTGGTGCCGGAAGACAAAAAACGAGAAAGAACGTGAGAGTCGCTTCTGGTCGTGGCTCTACTTTTATACCCGTACACAGTCATTATATAAATTTGAGAGCTTATGATTTATGTAGAATTTTAAAATATTTTACATTTTTTGCTACACTTGTTACACTACCCGACACGATTTTTCCTCAAGAAACAAAACCAACTTTTTCTGAAAGACTTGGGGCTTAAAAATTGTGTGATGATATTTTATTTTATTCTATTGCAGAACTTTATTTTGAAGAATTTTTTAATTCTGGTAATTTTTTAAACCTTTTTTCAGAGGTAGCGCTTCTTTTTTAAGAACTTTGCTATTCTGATCATCTTTTCAGAATAGCAAAGTTGATCATCTTTTCAGAATAGCAAAGTTCTTTACAACCACACGTAAGATACTTAGGTTATGTGAAAAAAGAATGCGCTACCCCTGGAAAAAGCTTTAGAAAAATACAAGATCCAAAAATTCCACAAAAAAAAATTCTGCCATAGAAAAAATACCATAATTCTTTACAAAAAATGTAAAGTGCTATATCTATCAGAAAAAGTCGGTTTGGATTATTGAGGGAAAAAAAGTTCGATTTTGTCGAGTAGTGTTATCAACATCTACATCGACAATTGTAGGTTAATGTCGATTACAAATCTAAAATGTAGATTATACATTTACAATGTAGATGTAGATACATCTACAATGTAGATTCTGCATCTTCTCCACCAAGTCGCGCATTGCACAGGGCAGTGTGTGCGAAATAGAAAGAGAATAGGTAGCGTCAGCAACGTCAGAGGTGGGGGAAGCAACTTAAAACGAATTTCGTTATTCTGGCTATAATAATGATCCGATCTGATTCAAATTCGGCAATCTGGAAGATATGGTCATTCTCTACGATACTGAGTTTTTATCCAATTTTACCGCAAATATAATATACCCTTAACTCTTTGAGTACGGGTATAATCAAACTGCTTGATTTTTGTTTCTTGTCTGTCTGCTTCTGCGAATACTGAATTCTGACATAAGTCGCAATCAAAAGAGAGGTGCAAAATTTGTGCAAAATTTTCAGAAGCATAAGCAACATTAACTGCTCATTTTGAACAGCTTGAAAGAGTCAACGCTGAGAAAATCAATCATTTCATAACATTCTTCATTCGACTGTTAGTTCTCAAATTCAGCTCGTATTATTCAACTAAAGGCTAGACAAAGTTTGAATAGTCTTCAAGAATCATGTCATTTAATTAAACTATTAAACTATGCTTACGAAAAATAAAAGCACCCTAACAGATATGCTGTTTACATTTAAAGTCTTACTTCAAACAAATCCACCGGAACTTCATTTTTTAATAAATATTTTTGAACACTTGCTACAGCATCTTTGGAATATTCCTAAAATACAAAAAAGTATTAATCGCATTTATTAGCCGGTTTGATTAACGACAAAGATTACTTACATAAGTGTGGGATAGCATTTCCTCCATTATAAAATTATCATAGATTTCCCTTGCCAGTTTTTTACGTTCATCATAACATTCCGTTTTTTCAAAACACTTTATCTGAAAAATATAAATATAGAGAATCAGCCAGGCTCTGGTTTTAACTTGCCCTCCAAGAAGGCGCTATACAAAAATGTATGGCGCTGGAAAATGTATCTAGATTGGAGGTCAAAGCTAGACATCCGGCGCTGTTTGGCAAGACAGAATCGGTTGATATATATGATCATGATGCTTTTCCCAACTTTTCGGCAAAAATTGACAAATGAAAATAAACTGTTGCAAAACAACATGTTTTCCACGGCAGAAACAGTACTTTCTTTTTTTTTTTTTGCGCTCAGCATTTTCCTTTTATTTTGCTTAAACAGCCGGTGTTTTATTCTAAAATTAATTTCAAATTAACTCCCTTACTATCTCTTATTTAAACTCAATCTTTAACCGCGGGTGCATGCCTTAGAATTGTGTAAAAACACAACTTATTTAATTAATTTTTGTGCGTCGGTTAATCGTGTGTTTGTGTTGTTGCTTTTCGTAAGTACTCTCATTACATTTTAGCCGCTCTTTGTCGTAGTTCTATCACTCTCTTTCTATCACCTAAATCCCAATAACTGTTCTTTCTCTCTCGCTCTTTCTGTTTCGTTGCGCTCTCAGTTATAAGCTGCTGCTGCAACCCTCCTCTCTCCTCTCAGTTTTTTTCGTTTTTGCTTTAAGCATAGCTTTAAGCATTTACCGTGCACATTGGTCTGATTGCTATTTGTTTTGAACTTTTTTTCTCGATAAAAAAAATTAAAAGACATCAACATGGATTTTGCTGTTGTCTGTGCCAAAAAACCTGCAAGAAGCAGATTACCCATGACCAGCCCAATATCCCTTGCTGGCTTTGCGAAAGCGTAGTGCACGCAAAATGTGTAGGGATCACGGGCCGTGTAGGAGATGCCATTTCCCAAAACAATGGCCTGCACTATAGTTGTGAGGAATGCCGTGCTGTGGAAAACGAGATGCGATCGTTCATGAGGCAGACGCGGAGTGGCTTCAAAGAGCTGATCGTGGGCTTTAAAAAGCAATACGATCGGCTCTTGGCCATGGAAACTCAGTTCAGCAGTTTGCAGCTGCTGGCTGAGTCTCCGAGGCGCAAGAAGTCCACTCCGCGGGACTTGCAAGTGCCGACTGCCTCTCGTCCGCCGGCATCTGAAAAACTAACTCCGACCACTTCGTCAGTGCAGCAGTTGATCACGTTTGTCACTCCAAGGGCAACGATCGCTGCTGGTGAAGCAGATTCGGGACCCGAATGCATCACTTCGGAGAGTATGCAGGTAGATATGTCTGTAGCGTCCGTGTCTGTCGAGTCCGAACCCAACTCCATAACTATCCCATCAGTCTCGCCCCCACCAGCTAATAGACGTCCCGGACCACCGGATATTGCCATCACAGGTCCCAGACCTGTGGTTTCAAAACCGCTGGTGGGAGTCCCACCAAAACGGCAAATTTTTGTATCGCGGCTTGCCCCTGACCTTACATCTAACGATGTAACTGCTTTTATTCAAAGCAAAATAAAAGCCGATGGCTTAAAGGTGGAGAAGTTTAATTTCTCTTATGCCAGGGAGATAGCTTCCTTCAAAATAAGCGTCTCCTCGACTCACTTCGCCACCATTTGCTCTGCCAATTGTTGGCCGGAGCATTTGGTGGTGAAAGAATACAAGGCTAAGAAGAAGAATAGGCCCCCCATAACTCTTCCTAGTGCTCAGACCAGTGCGCCATCTCTATCTCCACCCTCATCTTCCCGCTCTACTTCTACCCATCCAAAAAACTAACTTCCTCTCTTATAGTTACCTACCAGAATGCTAGAGGCTTGCGTAGTAAGCTCAGCACTCTTTTTCTTGAGAGTCTCGCATTCTCGTCCCACGTTATTGTGTTTACCGAGACCTGGCTAAAGCCGGACATCCTTAGTTCCGAAGTTTTGGCAGGTCGGTACACAATCTTTAGAAATGACCGTTCGTCTCGACGTGGAGGAGGGGTCCTCATTGCAGTGGACTCAATCTTTACGTCGGAACATTTCATAGTCCAGGCTCAACAAGACCTGGAATTCCTGTGCGTAAAACTGATTCTCCCAGGCTTTTCCATTTTAATTACTTGCTCGTATATTCCACCTTCCTCGGATACCTTAATATACGAGCATCACTTGTCCGCTTTAAAAACTATTTCTTCCTCGCTATCAGATAAAGACCATATGATAGTTCTTGGCGATTTCAATTTGCCAGGTACTGTTTGGGCTTCGGTTAACGAGTCTAATAACCTTGTGCCCATGTCACGACATGACTTTATTGACGGCTTGTTGGACCTATCCCTGTCTCAAGTCAACCATGTGAAAAATTCCTTGGGTCGATTGCTTGATCTGTGCTTTGTCTCAGATCCGACCATAGCGTTGCTAACCCGAGCCCTTCCGCTCACTATACCTGAAGACTCCTACCATCCTACATTCGAAGTGTCGGTTGATATTGGGCCTACTGTATTGGATCGAACGGATAGGCTGTCTGAACGTGTCCGTTGCTTTCGCAAAGCCGAGTTTACGAAGCTTAATAACCTCATTAGGGATTTTGATTGGTCCGCTCTGTACGTGTGCACTGACGTTATGAAAGGCACAAACATATTTTACAATGTACTCGATACACTTTTTGATTCTTGTGTCCCACTTTCTTGTCCGATTAGATCTGGGAAGCCTCCTTGGTTTACCAAAGAGTTATCCAGTCTAAAAAACTTAAAATCAAGACTATATAAAAAATTTCAAGAAGTTGGTTCTCCGACTTCTCTCTCTCGCTATGTATTAGCTCGGTCAAAGTTCTCCGTTCTTAATGCTCAATGCTATAAAAATTACCTATCTCGATGCAGGATACGCTTTTCACAGGACCCTAAACAGTTTTACAGCTTCGTAAATAGTAAGCGTAGAACGTCCGCACATCCATCCTCGCTATCATTTCTAAACATGACGGCAAACAATGATCAGGCAATCGCCGATCTTTTCGCCCAATTTTTCCAAACAACCTATTCCCATGACAGCTACTCTGGTCAGCCGTATCCATACAGTTTACCAAGGTCGAATGGCATTTTCAGCCCCTTGTTAAATGAAAGTTCACTGCTTCATGATCTTCGACTAGTTAAGCCGGTGTTTTCACCAGGTCCTGACGGAGTTCCCGGCTGTGTACTCAGGTACTGTGCCGACACTCTGTGTGGACCCCTGCTTAAACTATTCACCCTATCCATTAATTCTTCATGCTTCCCCCCGATCTGGAAGGAATCTTTTATTATTCCTCTCCATAAGAAAGGTAGCAAGTCTGATGCTAATAATTATAGAGGTATATCTAAGTTATCCGCTATTCCTAAAATGTTTGAAAAAATTTTAACTCCGCATTTGCAACATCTCTGCAAATCACTTATATCTCCATCTCAGCACGGATTTATAAAGCGACGATCAACAACCACAAATTTATTAGAGTTTACCTCTTTTATCATTAAAGGCTTCCAATGTAACTTTCAGACGGATGTTATCTACACTGATTTCAGTAAAGCATTCGACTCTGTAAACCACTCCCTTCTAGCACAAAAACTTGACCTTTTAGGGTTTCCACCTAATCTTTTGATATGGATTTCTAGCTATCTTCGTTCAAGGTCTCAAAGAGTCCTCTTCAAAAACTCCTTCTCTTCACCTGTTAAGGTTACTTCTGGAGTACCACAGGGCAGCCATCTAGGCCCCCTACTTTTCACACTCTTTATTAATGACCTGCCTTCAGTATTAACAAATTCTCGAGTACTCATGTATGCGGATGATGTTAAACTCTGTGTCCAGTACAAGGACATTTCATTTCACTCTCGCTTGCAATCCGATCTCAATAACTTTCAGTCATGGTGTTGTGCAAATATGTTACACCTAAATGCCTCGAAATGCAAAGTTATGACATTTCATCGGTCCAGCCCCATGTTAGCTCCTTACACCCTTTGCGGTGGTTCTCTTGAGAGAATTACATTGGTTGATGACCTTGGTGTTAAACTTGACCCCAAGTTAAAGTTTTCTGAACACATTTCCACCATGGTAAATAAGGCCATGGGCGTGCTTGGGTTTATAAAAAGGTGGTCAAAGGAGTTTGACGATCCCTACATAACGAAGACTCTCTATACCTCGCTTGTTCGTCCGATTTTAGAGTACGGCTCTTGTGTATGGTGCCCCCAGTACAAAGTACACCAGGACCGTATAGAATCAGTCCAGAAAACTTTTTACTTTTTGCTCTGCGTGGCCTCAACTGGGATGCAGATGTGAGACTGCCATCTTACCCTCGTAGACTGCTTTTAATAAACCTTCCAACCTTAGTTAGTCGTAGAAAAATGCTTGGTGTGATTTTTATGCACAACCTGATCAAGGGTGACGTAGATAGCCCTGACTTGTTGAGTCGCATAAACTTTACGATTCCTGTTAGATCAACTAGAAACTTTACCCCTTTGTTCCTTCCACTTTGTAGATCAAATTATTCCTTGCATGAACCGTTTAGGGTCTTATGCTCGGACTATAATTCTCTCTACCTTATAGTATCCACCACTAATTCCCTTCCTCTTCTTAAATCACTAATATTAACATACCTTTCCCGTAATTAGTCCTATTTCTTAACTATCTCTGCATGTTTAGCTCTTGAGTTGTGTTTAGCTCTAATTTTCCTCGAACATTAGTCTAACCTCTATCTTTCCTGCATGTTCGCGATCGGTTCGGTAACACGCGTCGCGCGTCATGCGGCAGCGCCCCCGGTCGGTTGGGCGGGAGGAGGGGCTGCGATTCTAGCCTGGGTTCCGCGCGTAACAGGCTTCGGCTTGGTGTCGCATGGGCCACTTGATGGTGCAGTCATTGCATATCAACGTCCAGACATAATCCCTTTAACAAAATTGTTTAAAATACCAAATGAAACGAGAAGGAACGTGAGTCGCTTCTAGTCGCGACTCTACTTTTATACCCGTACTCAGTCAGCATATAAATTTGTGAGATTATCAGGCAGGCTCCGGTTTTCACTTTCATCAAAAATTTACTTTACTTTACTGATTTACTTTTCAAAACGAAAAGTTTTACGTTTTGAAAACGGCAACAAATTCCTCGCCGAAATGAAAAGTAAACGTCTTTTCATACAACTAAACAAATCTTAATTGCAAAAGGAAAAAAATAGATGACCTAATGAAGCATTGACATGAATTTGACACCCTTATAGCCTGTTTACACTGAGGCGCATCATTGGATTTTTCCGTTAAATGGGACATGCGACAATGATGCCCATAAGAGCCCTGTGGATAGAAGAAGACAATCATGCGGCCGCATCTTTAATCATGCGGCGCATCATTGGCTAGTGTTGCCGTGTTCTGTCTAGTATTTTTACAAAATACTGAAATTATTCAGGGTATCGACGGGGTATCGACAGCAAACAGCTGTGAATTAGTAAATTATATTTAAAAGTGAAATATGAGCAGTGGAAAACAAAAAAAAGAGGTGGAAAATTTGTTTATAGACTTGTGGGCGGAAAATATTGAGGATTTGCGTTGGTTCCGCAAGAACACCCACATTTACGAGGAGATGGGAGAGGAATTTAAACAGCAATTATATGATTTCTCTCCAATTCAAATTAAAACAAAGTTGGAGATCCATGCAGATATTTTGGGATGCACTGATTTTAACTTAAAAAGTGCCACATAAAAATTTATCTTGGAAGCACGCAATTTTTGTTCGGTGAAGCCAACGATAGCTTCACTTGCTGTGGAGTCCTCCTGAACAAGCTCAATAAACAATTGGGTGCTCTCAGTGAAACTCCCAAATGCACCATTTTCCACATTTAATAATAAATCGCTCATTATTTTGGGAATTTCTTTAAATTTCAATAAAAATGCTTTTGATCTCTTCTTCTTGCTCACCGAGTTTGTTTACATTTGTAGGCCGAACAGCTGACAAATGCTGCGAAAAATGATGCGGCTTTGGTGTAAACGCCTCACATCATTTTTCCGCACCTTCGACAATGATGCGGCAGTGTCAAAAGGCTATTACCAGGGCAATTGAGATTGTGCCTTTTTTATACCCGTACTCAAAAAGAGTTAAGGGGTATATTGCATTTGTGGTAAAAGTGGATGTGTGTAACGCAGAGAAGGAACATTTTCCGACCCCATAAAGTATATATATTCTTGATCAGCATCAATAGCCGAGTCGATAGAGCCATGTCTGTCTGTCCGTCCCGATGAGCGCCTAGATCTCAGAGACTATAAGAGCTAGAGCAACCAAACTTTGTTTCGAGACTCATGTGATATCACACTGCTACAAGTATTTCAAAATTTCGCCCCGCCCTCTTCCGCCAACACAAAGGACGAAAATCTGTGGTAGCCACAATTTAAAGGATACGATAAAACTAAGAACGCAGCTTCGTAGAGAATGACCATATCTACCAAATTGTCGAATCTGAGTCAGATCGGATCATTATTATAGCCGAAGTAAAAAAATTTATTTTCAGTTGCTTCCCCACCTCCTCTGACGCTGCTGACGCTATTCATTCTCTTTCTCGCTCGTACACACTTTGCCCTGTGCAGTGCGCGACCCTTGCGGAGAAAATGTTGAATCTGAACTGCATACACAATGTAGAATATTCATTTTAGATCTATAATCGACATTGTAGATGTAGATAGCAGAATCCAAATTTCATATATTATACTAATATCAATTTTATTTTTAATCCAAAAATTTCTAGTAGTTGTTTATTATTATTTGTAGTAATTAACACTTTGAATGTTGTATTGTAAGGTTGGAAATTGTAAATGGAAAAAAAAACAAAACATCTGATGTCAAAATATTCCCAGGCACAAAAACTCGGAAGTTAGATAGTTTGTGGACTATCCTCTGGGAATTCGTTGATGATGAGTGTTTTGCAAAACTCATGCAGGAAATTTCACACGCTGTTGGCTGACAGCCTACCGACTATTCTGTACATACCTGATGGTTGCCGAATGAAAAATGTACCCCAAAAAAATCTATACGCCTCCATAGTCTCAAATAATAGACCTGCCTCCTAAGCGTTACATTTAAAAACTTGGAGGGTATGAAAAAGATTCGTATGAAATCTTTTATAAAAAGGCACAATTCACTCCCCAATAGATCATACGCCTTTAGAGAAAAACACCCGACAATACAGGGGCCACAGGGGCCACAGAAATCACTAGTGAAATGGGAATCCATCCTCGCAGAGGATTTCCGCTTAAAAATTTCCGTGGTGCCACAGAATTTCGAACAAACCTATTTTTTTAGTACTTTCACAAACCAAATTCGAACTAAGGCTAGCGAATAGGGTTCATTTCGCAGTTTTTTTCATTTAATCTGTGAAGGGGCGGACGCCCAGTCACAAAGTTTCCATTTTTTATTGTCCAAGAAGGTTTATTTATGTTTATTTAGTATTAGTTATTCTTTGATTTTTATTTTGATATTATTATTGTTATTTTTTGTTTGACGAGTTAGTAGTTTAAGATATTAGTAAGTAAGGGGCGCCATAATCAAAAATAATTAATATTAAGTAGTGGCTCGTGACTTGACAACGAGGAAAAAAGGCTGTGAAGAATCCTTAGATTACAATAAAACTAGTATCCGCCAAGTAAATTTTCTGAGTGGCAGCCGGCACCTAAAAGTATGCAACACAAAAAACGCCAGCAACGACTGCCCTGCTGCCAGGCGCAACTAAAGAGAGGAACTGATCAAAAGGCAAAGAAGAGAGCCAAGAGCGACAGAAACGATGGCAACGGCAGCAGACACCAACACTCACGCAAAGGAGAGAGCCAAGAGCGACAGAAAACCATGGCAACGGCAGCAGGCACCAACACTCACGCAAAGGAAAGAGCCAAGAGCAACAGAAACCATGGCAAAGGCAGCTTCTTCAGCAGGAAGAGAGCCGAAAGCAAATGCAACGGCGAGCTACAAAATTGTAGCGAGAGATCGACAAGGGTGGGTATAAAACTCGAGCGAGCTGGAAAAATAGGAAGAGCCGAGCTTAGAGGAAATATTTGGACAACGACAGGAACGAGGGGTAAGCGAGTCTTATCGTCGTGAGAGAGAGAGGGGCGGAGCAGTGCGGTAAGGTAGGATTGGTTCTAAAAATTAAATAAAATGACGGTGAAACGACTGTCGGCCTGTGTATTTACTCGTCCAACCTTCCCTTTTCCCCCCGCAGATGAGCATCACCTCGTAGATACCGCCCGGCGAGCGCCCAGGTATCCGCGGGTGATCTCTGCAAAAACTTCACCCCCTGTAGACCCGTAGCTCCCAAAGGTGCCGCCCGGCGATTGCCCAGGCATTCTTTGTCGACCTCCAACCTTTCCTCCCCTCCCCGCAGATGAGCATCACCCCGTAGATACCGCCCGGCGACTGCCCAGGTGCCTTTGGGGAATAATTTCCCTGATCTCCCTGATAGCTTCCCAGAGGTGCCGCCCGGCGACTGCCCACGTGCCCTTGGGGAATAATTTCCCTGATCTCCCTCGTGTAGTTACCCAGAGGTTCCACCCGGCGACTGCCCACGTGCCTTTGGGGAATAATTTCCCTGATCTCCCTCGTGTAGCTTCCCAGAGGTGCCGCCCGGCGACTGCCCACGTGCCTTTAGGGAATAATTTCCCTGATCTCCCTCGTGTAGTTACCCAGAGGTTCCGCCCGGCGACTGCCCCGTGCCTTTGGGGAATAATTTCCCTGATCTCCCTCGCGTAGCTTCCCAGAGGTGCCGCCCGGCGACTGCCCACGTACCTTTGGTGAATAATTTCCCTGATTTCCCCCTGATAGCTTCCCAGAGGTGCCGCCCGGCGACTGCCCTTGTGCTTTCTGGGAATCCTTTCCCCGATTTCCCCGCCACCAGATCGCCCTTCCTGCCCTGCTGGTGGTTCAAGACTCCGAGTCCTGGCAGATTATAAATATTGCTGTAATTTCGACCCTGGCTGGACTGAGAGCTGTACCCCGGCCCAGATCACTACTTTACAGATGGCGCCCGAGCAGGGACTCCGAGATTACAGATATGTTTTGAGTGGCCAAGGATCGGTCGGCAACAAAAGCAGTAGGTTATCGTCTTTTCTAACCGCACGTAAAGATCGCCCAATTTTCTCGTACGGCCGAGGCTGGCTTCCCTAACCTTTTTAGCTAGCAGCAGCAACATAGCCAGCAGCAGCAACATGGTCAGCAGCAGCAACATAGTCAGCAGCAGCAACATAGTCAGCAGCAGCAAAATAGCCAGCAGCAGCAACATAGCCAGCAGCAGCAACGCAGCCAGCAGCAGCAACGTAACCATCAGCGAACGCCTGGGCTATATATATCGGACCAAGAGCCAGGAGAAGGAAGTTAGCATCTAGCTTCCAACGGAGACACAACTCACCAGGAGCAACGACTACAAGGATCATCGACCAGGAGCAACGTCTACAGGGAACAACGACCAGGATCATCGACAAGGAGCAACGGCTACAGAGAGCAACGACTACAGGAAGCAACGAGTACAGGGAACAACGACCAGGAGCAACGACTACAAGGATCATCGACCAGGAGCAACGACTACAAGGATCATCGACCAGGAGCAACGACTACAGGGAACAACGACCAGGATCATCGACCAGGAGAAACGACTACAGGGAACAACGACCAGGATCAGCGACTAAGGAACAAAGCGCAAAGACTACAAGGACCACATGGGTGTGCAGTGGATTTCGTATAGGCGCAAGGACGAGCTGCAGGCCATCGCAATAGATTTTGGCCTCGTTGGAACTGGCACCGTTGAGGAATTACGTAGCCGAATATCAACGTTCATCTCACGGGGAGAATACTCAGAGGCGGTCAAACAACTGATAGAATCATTAGGAAGTATATACGGCAGTGCGCCCAGTACCAGGACGCAAAGAACTCCTTCTCCATCACCTGGACCCAGCAGCCGTGCCGAGAAAGAGGGAGCTCACATGCGGCAGCCCGTACTAACAGACGATCCACAATTGCTTAAAGAACCTGCAGCTAATGACCTTAAAGACCAGGAAGCAATGGCCGAACAAAAACCCAGTGAAGACAACTACGAGCTACACTCTTCCGAAGGATTCCGAGCTTCGCGGCCCGGGCGCGAAGAGATCTCGTACGCCGTACTAGCCGACAAATTGCGCAGCTGGGGACTGAAGTTCGACGGACATTCGGACGCGTTAGCATTCATCAAACGGCTAGAAGAGCGTGTGGATTCATATGGAGGGAGCCCAGAACAACTGCCTCGAGTCATCTCCGGGTTATTAACCACCAAGGCGGAAGGATGGTTCAGAACTTTCCAGATGCAAGGGAAGCCTTGGAACGAATTCCGACAGGAGTTTCTCGAGTTCTTTTTGCCCCCTAGGTATTTTCAGCGGCTAGAGGACACGATCGGCAGCCGGTATCAGCGACCCAATGAATCATTCCAGGACTTCCTGATCGACCTTCGACTTATGATGCAACGAGCCCAATATACCCCGGACAGAGAGCTGGACAGAATATACGAGAATCTGAGGCCCGAATACTCTTTACTCTTCACCAGGAGATACGAGTTCGAGACATTGAGGGAGCTCTCGCAATTGATAGTGGCATATGAGACGACTCGGGACCGCGTACAAACACACCCGACCACCAACCACACGGATACCAAAACAAGAGTGCCTTCGTACCAAGGGCGGAACATCGGCCCCGCAGCGCGCCGCATCCGATGAGACAAGACCCTCCAGAAATACCGAGACAGCTAACCGCAAGATGACCCAGGAAGGAGCCAGACCGGTCGACGTACGCCGAGCCTGCCGGAATTGCGGAGAGGAAGGCCATTTCAGCAGCACCTGCAGGAATAAACGCGTCTTATTTTGCTGGGATTGCGGCCGCCGTGAGATCCAGACTATCGACTGCTGCCGTCAATCCGGGCCGGGAAACGGACTGAGTCTCCGCAAAGACAATAAAACTCTAAAATATGTAACGCCATACAAAATTTTTGCAAGCGAATTTTTAATGCTGGCTCTAGAGCTGGCTCCAGGCTCTCTTGAAATTAAGTTGAGAGAGCGCTCTAGAGCCAGCTAACCGCAAGATGAATAAGAAAGGAGCCAGACCGGTCGACGTATGCCGAGCCTGCCGGAATTGCGGAGAGGAAGGCCATTTCAGCAGCACCTGCAGGAATAAACGCGTCTTATTTTGCTGGGATTGCGGCCGCCGTGAGATCCAGACTATCGACTGCTGCCGTCAATCCGGGCCGGGAAACGGACTGAGTCCGCCAATTTTACGTGTTGCTGCTGGTGCTGCTGATACAAGGAAAGGTTTGAGTGCTAAAAGATATATTGTCTAGAAAACAATTTAAGTAGCCCATTTAGTAGCCCATTATGGCTATGGCCGAAAAAAAAGAGTAAAGATTAGTAGAAACAGGTGCAGCCTTTCCCACTGCAAAAAATCTAGGCGAGATTTTCCAGGCATTAAGTTGTTTAGGTTTCCAGAAAAGGAACCAACACTTTTAATCAAATGGGCAGAAAAATGCAAGCTTACTGAAGATTTTGTGGCGAGCACTTCATCACTGTCTTTATGCCAAGATCATTTTCCGCCAGATAGTATTGGAATAAAATATCTGAAGAAGGGTACAATCCCAGATCGAAACCTAATCAAAGATTACAGTTGCAATAATGATGAAATTGATTTCAACGCTTTAAGATCGCCTCCACGAAAAAGACACCGCTAACAGTCGCCTGCTGAAGTATGTCGTCAGTGCCATAAAAGCACCAAAACACTAAAAGTGTTCCAAAAGAAATATCTAACATATAAAAAGTTTTATGATGAGAGACAAATGCGACTAAAGATGCTACAAAAAGAAAACTCGAATTTAAAAGTCTGAAGTTGACAAAATGAACCTAACTGGAAATGAAAAAATATTGGCGAAAATGCTTCTGAAAGAAAAAAGGGAACAAATATGAGATGGAATGATTCCGAAAAATTGTTCGCTCAGAGCATTTATTACAGGTGTACCTCAACATATATATTTCTTAGAGACTTATTGCAATTAAATCTTCCTAGCCCATCATTTTTACAAAAGTGGAACAGCATTACAAAATTACAGCCAGGAGACAACGAATGTTTGTACTCAGCTCTTAAAGATGCTTTAAAGGGAATGACTGAATGTGGAACAGAATGCATAATAACTTCTGATGAAGTTGCAATAAAAAAAATTTAACATACAATACCGCTTTTGACATAATTGATGGTTTAGAACATTTACTCGAACGTTCTAATAAAATGGGAAGTCATATTTGCGTATTTGTTATACGGGGTATTTTCAAAAAATGGAAATTTATTTTAAACTTTTTCGTGCCCGAAACTAATATAAAAGGAGAATGCTTAAAAAGCCTCATCTTTAAAAACATTAATATTGCTGAAAATATTGGGTTCACAGTAAGGGGCGTAGTATATGATCAAGGAGGGAATAATAGAAAATGTACCTCATTACTTCAAGCCACTAAAGAAAAATCTTATTTTAACTTTAATAATAAAAAGTATTATATGTTTTATGACATTCCGCATCTTTTCAAATCTGTAAAAAATAATTTCCTCACAGCTAAGTTTGAAACCCCTGACGGACTAGTTGATTTTGATGTCATATGAGAGGTTCACGAATTAGAAAAGGGATCAGTAACGAGAATGACTAAATTAGCAAGAAGTCACGTTAATCCGACTAGATTTGAGCTAATGCGGGTATGTTTGGCAGCACAGAAATTTAGTCACACTGTTGCAGCGGCAATTAAAACTTGTAACCAAAACAAGCAATTCCATCGAAATAGTCCCGAAGTGGCATTCTCAACAGCTGCTTTTGTCCAAAAAGTTAATGACTACTTTGATTGCTTGAATAGCAGAGTATTAACTGACAAGAACCCCATGAAATGCGCACTTCAAATAGACAATATTTCTTGGAAGAAACTGAAGGAAATGCAGGAATACCTAAGGAACGTAAAATACCAAGGAAATAATATATATTGTCTTGATGGCTTGCTCCAAACTACTGAGGCTATAATTGGACTCGTCGAAGATCTATTCAAAGACCACAAGGACAATTTTTTCTTTTTAACTAGTCGAGTTAATCAAGATCCACTTGAAAATATATTTTCGTGCGTTCGTGCAAAAGGTGGTAACTGCAGAAACCCTTCAGTTATAGAATTTAATATAATAATTGCAAAGCTGATATCTTTGCACATTTTTAATTTTTTGCAAAAATCAAATTGCGAATCAGATGATGATGTTATGTTGCCAGTAGAGCTCGATTTAATTATATATCAACCTTGCATTGAAAAAAATAAATACAGCAGCAAGAATTTTCTGTATAATTTTCAGAAATTGTACAAGGCAATGAGAAGTACTTTGACCAAAATATGGATAGTTTTTTGTGCAATGATGTACCTATTGAATTAACCTCGAGTAGATATTTTGCTGGATACATTGCAAGGGATCCAATCGCGATAAATGCAGATCGTACCTCATAAAAGAAAGCGAGCATTTAACAGCTCCATCAGAGCTTTTTATACATGCAAAAAATTACTCGAGTGACTCGGACTTTGGAAAATTAAGTGCACTATCTGATCTATTTTTTAATGTCTTTAAAATACACATAAAAGTGTTTGAAAATATCTTTAAAAATAATAAAAAGCAACTGAGTATTAGGAAATTTATTGTGGAGCAATGCATTAAATGCACTACTGAAAGTAGTGAATATTCATTATGGTTTGATACTAATAATGAATGTTATGTGCATAAAATAGATATTTTAAACAAACTTATTAAAGTTTTACTTTTTAAGCATTGCAAATGGACAGTGATAGCCGATAGACAAAAAAAGCAAGCTAAACTTAGCATTCTATCTCATTAGTGACGACTGAAAACATACATTCATATTTACAGACATACATATGTACACAAGTACATAAGAAATGGAAACAAAATAACGAAAAGCTATAGTTAGAAAACTAGCTTAGTTGGGGAACATGGAAATGTTTTAATGCAAAAAATTAAAGCATTTCAAGTGGACTCGAAGGTCATAGGAATATAAGACCCCATTACAATTGTAATGGCCTCCTCGTGGTGTTCCCTGGGTACCGTTTAGATAAATATGTACATGCATATGTATGTACATATACATATGTATAAAAACGGTAGCTAATTCGAGCGGCGTTTTCAAAAAGTAATAGAGCTAGAATATTTTACTGGATAATTTTAGAACAAATTTCCATCAAACAACAATCTCAAAAAATATATATACATATATGTATCAAGTTTCAAAATGTGACTTTATTAAAATGTATAATAAACGAGAAGGAACGTGAGTCGCTTCTAGTCGCGACTCTACTTTTATACCCGTACTCAGTCAGTATATAAATTTATGAGCTTATGATTGAAATTTAAAAAAAAATTTTTAATTTTACATTTTTACATTTTTTTGCTACATTTGTTAACTACATCTACATGTAAAATGTAGATAATACATCTAGAACAAATATTCTACATCTACCATTTAGATTCTACATCTCCTCCGCTAGGGGTTGGTCGCGCATTGCACAGGGCAGAGTGTGTGCGAGCGAGACAGAGAATGAATAGCGTCAGCAGCGCCAGAGGAGGTGGGGGAAGCAACTGAAAATTAATTTCTTTGTTCTGGCTATAATAATGATCCGATCTGATTCAGATTCGGCAATCTGATAGATATGGTCATTCTCTACGATAGTGCGTTTTTAGTTTTATCGTATCTTCAAAATTGTGGATGCCACAGATTTTCGTCCTTTGTGAAGGCGGAAGGGGCGGGGCGAAATTTTGAAATACACTTGTAGCAGTGTGATATCACATGAGTCTCGAAACAAAATTTGGTTGCTCTAACTCTTATAGTCTCTGAGATCTAGGCGCTCATCAAGACAGACAGACAGACAGACAGACGAACAGACGGACGGACAGACAGACATGGCTCTATCGACTCGGCTATTGATACTGATCAAGAATATATATACTTTATGGGGTCGGAAAATTTTCCTTCTCTGCGTTACACACATCCACTTTTACCACAAATACAGAATACCCCTTAACTCTTTTTGAGTACGGGTATAAATATATAAAATAGTTAATACATATGTATGTACATACATAAAATAAGCTTTGTTAATATTGCAATTATATTATTAATCCTGTTCCATCGTAAAGGTCTTCTCTTTCCCCCCCCCCTCTCAAATTTTGTGCGAGAGATGGCGCGATTTTCGTCGCTTGCTGAAAAATTGCTTGCATATGGCTACGAAAATGTATGAGCGTTACTTATCTTATAGTTATATTGTCTTTGGTCTCCGTCCGGCAGGGACCCGAACGGAGACATCTATCCAGGACCCCCAGCAGTAAAGCAGTCCCTAAGCTTGGAGGGGGGTAGGATCGCCGCACTGGTGACCATCGCCGGAATACCTTTGTCAGCGACCCTCGACACAGGGGCGACTCGCTCATTCATCAGCCAGCGAACAGTGCCGGAGCTCAGCACGGATGGAAGAATACGGAACGTAAGGACGCGGGTCCGCCTGGCAGACGGGACTATGAAGGAGGTGACGCAAGCAGTAACAGTCAGGGTAAGACTCGACCAACAAGAAACGCAGGTGACATTGTTAGTACTACCGATGGTGGTCGACGATGTCATCCTTGGACTTGACTTCCTATGTGGCATCAAAGCCATACTACAATGCGGACGAGCATTTTTGCAGTTGGCCCGGGAAACCAACCCGTTACCACCGACAAATCCGCGCACAGTGACCTTCCGTGACGACCCTTCTCCACTCCAAATCCCCACTACCAGTTCCCGTACTGATCCCGCGCCAGCCACTAGGACAACACTTACGCCCCAATTTGACCCTGCTAGACCCAACCCGGCCACAGAACAACGAATTCGAACCTCGATCAAGCCAGACCCAGAAGCACAGACAACACAAAGATGACACCAGGACTCGATCAAACCGCGACGGGGACGACTGCGACACCGATGGATGCACCCAGGGCCAGTCCGTCTGCCGACGACTCACCACCAGACGCCCACAGAAGCAACGGGACTGCGGAAAAGACAACTGCGACACCGCTGGATACACCCAGGGCCAGTTTATATAACCGCCAGTCCAACTCATCGAACGCCAGGAACCTCGAACCTTTAACAAAGGTGGCTGCGACACCGCTGGACATCCCCAGGGCCAGTCGACCTACTCTGAAGACAATGCCAAACGAACCAAGCAGCAACGCCCAAGAAGAAATTCAACCTCGACTCGACAGCGAAAGACCCGGCTACTCTAGCGGAACAACGCCATCACCACCATCCAACTCTGAAATACTCAGAAGCCTTACCAGGACAATGCCGAAGGCACAATGCCGACGCCAGCATCACATCAGCCCACAACAGGCAGACCCAGAGGGATTACCCTGATCATGAAACTCGCATGGATTACGAGCTAACATCATTGGCAGACGCCGCAAAGGGCCAACAGCAGAATCCGTTTCGCAGGATAGGCGAGACTGCCCATGTCACCGTAAACCTAGCTGCCATCACCACTCCGCTCGAAGAAACCCCGCTACAGAAGTCCCAGACCAACGAACCTTAAACTCGAGTGGGACGCTGAACTTCCATTACAACTCCAAAACGAATGGAAGGAGTACCGGGAGAACCTACAATCGTTAAACTCAATGGAGATTCCCCGGCACATATATGATGGGAAAGTACCAGTCACTCAGTCGCGGCAGTGTACGTACGAGCCACCTACAAAAACAATCAGGTCTCTGTTCGACGTTGCTCAAAGTCTCGAGTGGCACCCATTACCAAACAATCCCTACCACGTCGAGAACTGTGCGCTGTACTTTTAGGTACCGAACTAACCAATCGAGCTAAAACGGATCTCCATATGAACCTTGACACAGTATCAGGAAGCGTCTGGACTGATTCCACCGTTGTACTGTTCTGGATTATCGCATTGGTGTCCACATACCATACCTTCGTAGCAAATCGAATCGCCAAAATTCAGGCATTGACTAACCAACTACAATGGCGTCATGTTTCATCACCCAACAACGCAGCAGATGTCCTTTCAAGAGGAATCCCAGCAAGCAAGTTACGGGATCATAGCCTATGGTTATACGGATCAACAAGTTGTGTTCACAGCGGATTTAAAACAGTTAAAACGCTATAAAACACCGCTGGATACACCCAGGGCCAGTTTATATAACCGCCAGTCCAACTCATCGAACGCCAGGAACCTCGAACCTTTAACAAAGGTGGCTGCGACACCGCTGGACATCCCCAGGGCTAGTCGACCTACTCTGAAGACACTTGTAGCAGTGTGATATCACATGAGTCTCGAAACAAAATTTGGTTGCTCTAACTCTTATAGTCTCTGAGATCTAGGCGCTCATCAAGACAGACAGACAGACAGACAGACGAACAGACGGACGGACAGACAGACATGGCTCTATCGACTCGGCTATTGATACTGATCAAGAATATATATACTTTATGGGGTCGGAAAATTTTCCTTCTCTGCGTTACACACATCCACTTTTACCACAAATACAGAATACCCCTTAACTCTTTTTGAGTACGGGTATAAATATATAAAATAGTTAATACATATGTATGTACATACATAAAATAAGCTTTGTTAATATTGCAATTATATTATTAATCCTGTTCCATCGTAAAGGTCTTCTCTTTCCCCCCCCCTCTCAAATTTTGTGCGAGAGATGGCGCGATTTTCGTCGCTTGCTGAAAAATTGCTTGCATATGGCTACGAAAATGTATGAGCGTTACTTATCTTATAGTTATATTGTCTTTGGTCTCCGTCCGGCAGGGACCCGAACGGAGACATCTATCCAGGACCCCCAGCAGTAAAGCAGTCCCTAAGCTTGGAGGGGGGTAGGATCGCCGCACTGGTGACCATCGCCGGAATACCTTTGTCAGCGACCCTCGACACAGGGGCACATCAGCCAGCGAACAGTGCCGGAGCTCAGCACGGATGGAAGAATACGGAACGTAAGGACGCGGGTCCGCCTGGCAGACGGGACTATGAAGGAGGTGACGCAAGCAGTAACAGTCAGGGTAAGACTCGACCAACAAGAAACGCAGGTGACATTGTTAGTACTACCGATGGTGGTCGACGATGTCATCCTTGGACTTGACTTCCTATGTGGCATCAAAGCCATACTACAATGCGGACGAGCATTTTTGCAGTTGGCCCGGGAAACCAACCCGTTACCACCGACAAATCCGCGCACAGTGACCTTCCGTGACGACCCTTCTCCACTCCAAATCCCCACTACCAGTTCCCGTACTGATCCCGCGCCAGCCACTAGGACAACACTTACGCCCCAATTTGACCCTGCTAGACCCAACCCGGCCACAGAACAACGAATTCGAACCTCGATCAAGCCAGACCCAGAAGCACAGACAACACAAAGATGACACCAGGACTCGATCAAACCGCGACGGGGACGACTGCGACACCGATGGATGCACCCAGGGCCAGTCCGTCTGCCGACGACTCACCACCAGACGCCCACAGAAGCAACGGGACTGCGGAAAAGACAACTGCGACACCGCTGGATACACCCAGGGCCAGTTTATATAACCGCCAGTCCAACTCATCGAACGCCAGGAACCTCGAACCTTTAACAAAGGTGGCTGCGACACCGCTGGACATCCCCAGGGCCAGTCGACCTACTCTGAAGACAATGCCAAACGAACCAAGCAGCAACGCCCAAGAAGAAATTCAACCTCGACTCGACAGCGAAAGACCCGGCTACTCTAGCGGAACAACGCCATCACCACCATCCAACTCTGAAATACTCAGAAGCCTTACCAGGACAATGCCGAAGGCACAATGCCGACGCCAGCATCACATCAGCCCACAACAGGCAGACCCAGAGGGATTACCCTGATCATGAAACTCGCATGGATTACGAGCTAACATCATTGGCAGACGCCGCAAAGGGCCAACAGCAGAATCCGTTTCGCAGGATAGGCGAGACTGCCCATGTCACCGTAAACCTAGCTGCCATCACCACTCCGCTCGAAGAAACCCCGCTACAGAAGTCCCAGACCAACGAACCTTAAACTCGAGTGGGACGCTGAACTTCCATTACAACTCCAAAACGAATGGAAGGAGTAACGGGAGAACCTACAATCGTTAAACTCAATGGAGATTCCCCGGCACATATATGATGGGAAAGTACCAGTCACTCAGTCGCGGCAGTGTACGTACGAGCCACCTACAAAAACAATCAGGTCTCTGTTCGACGTTGCTCAAAGTCTCGAGTGGCACCCATTACCAAACAATCCCTACCACGTCGAGAACTGTGCGCTGTACTTTTAGGTACCGAACTAACCAATCGAGCTAAAACGGATCTCCATATGAACCTTGACACAGTATCAGGAAGCGTCTGGACTGATTCCACCGTTGTACTGTTCTGGATTAACGCATTGGTGTCCACATACCATACCTTCGTAGCAAATCGAATCGCCAAAATTCAGGCATTGACTAACCAACTACAATGGCGTCATGTTTCATCACCCAACAACGCAGCAGATGTCCTTTCAAGAGGAATCCCAGCAAGCAAGTTACGGGATCATAGCCTATGGTTATACGGATCAACAAGTTGTGTTCACAGCGGATTTAAAACAGTTAAAACGCTATAAAACACCGCTGGATACACCCAGGGCCAGTTTATATAACCGCCAGTCCAACTCATCGAACGCCAGGAACCTCGAACCTTTAACAAAGGTGGCTGCGACACCGCTGGACATCCCCAGGGCCAGTCGACCTACTCTGAAGACAATGCCAAACGAACCAAGCAGCAACGCCCAAGAAGAAATTCAACCTCGACTCGACAGCGAAAGACCCGGCTACTCTAGCGGAACAACGCCATCACCACCATCCAACTCTGAAATACTCAGAAGCCTTACTAGGACAATGCCGAAGGCACAATGCCGACGCCAGCATCACATCAGCCCACAACAGGCAGACCCAGAGGGATTACCCTGATCATGAAACTCGCATGGATTACGAGCTAACATCATTGGCAGACGCCGCAAAGGGCCAACAGCAGAATCCGTTTCGCAGGATAGGCGAGACTGCCCATGTCACCGTAAACCTAGCTGCCATCACCACTCCGCTCGAAGAAACCCCGCTACAGAAGTCCCAGACCAACGAACCTTAAACTCGAGTGGGACGCTGAACTTCCATTACAACTCCAAAACGAATGGAAGGAGTACCGGGAGAACCTACAATCGTTAAACTCAATGGAGATTCCCCGGCACATATATGATGGGAAAGTACCAGTCACTCAGTCGCGGCAGTGTACGTACGAGCCACCTACAAAAACAATCAGGTCTCTGTTCGACGTTGCTCAAAGTCTCGAGTGGCACCCATTACCAAACAATCCCTACCACGTCGAGAACTGTGCGCTGTACTTTTAGGTACCGAACTAACCAATCGAGCTAAAACGGATCTCCATATGAACCTTGACACAGTATCAGGAAGCGTCTGGACTGATTCCACCGTTGTACTGTTCTGGATTAACGCATTGGTGTCCACATACCATACCTTCGTAGCAAATCGAATCGCCAAAATTCAGGCATTGACTAACCAACTACAATGGCGTCATGTTTCATCACCCAACAACGCAGCAGATGTCCTTTCAAGAGGAATCCCAGCAAGCAAGTTACGGGATCATAGCCTATGGTTATACGGATCAACAAGTTGTGTTCACAGCGGATTTAAAACAGTTAAAACGCTATAAAACACCGCTGGATACACCCAGGGCCAGTTTATATAACCGAACGCCAGGAACCTCGAACCTTTAACAAAGGTGGCTGCGACACCGCTGGACATCCCCAGGGCTAGTCGACCTACTCTGAAGACACTTGTAGCAGTGTGATATCACATGAGTCTCGAAACAAAATTTGGTTGCTCTAACTCTTATAGTCTCTGAGATCTAGGCGCTCATCAAGACAGACAGACAGACGAACAGACGGACGGACAGACAGACATGGCTCTATCGACTCGGCTATTGATACTGATCAAGAATATATATACTTTATGGGGTCGGAAAATTTTCCTTCTCTGCGTTACACACATCCACTTTTACCATCAAATACAGAATACCCCTTAACTCTTTTTGAGTACGGGTATAAATATATAAAATAGTTAATACATATGTATGTACATACATAAAATAAGCTTTGTTAATATTGCAATTATATTATTAATCCTGTTCCATCGTAAAGGTCTTCTCTTCCCCCCCCCCCCCCTCTCAAATTTTGTGCGAGAGATGGCGCGATTTTCGTCGCTTGCTGAAAAATTGCTTGCATATGGCTACGAAAATGTATGAGCGTTACTCATCTTATAGTTATATGTCTTGGTCTCCATCCGTGCAGGGACGAACGGAGACATCTATCCAGGACCCCAGCAGTAAAGCAGTCCCTAAGCGGAGGGGGGGGATCGCCGCACTGGTGACCATCGCCGGAATACCTTTGTCAGCGACCCTCGACACAGGGGCACATCAGCCAGCGAACAGTGCCGGAGCTCAGCACGGATGGAAGAATACGGAACGTAAGGACGCGGGTCCGCCTGGCAGACGGGACTATGAAGGAGGTGACGCAAGCAGTAACAGTCAGGGTAAGACTCGACCAACAAGAAACGCAGGTGACATTGTTAGTACTACCGATGGTGGTCGACGATGTCATCCTTGGACTTGACTTCCTATGTGGCATCAAAGCCATACTACAATGCGGACGAGCATTTTTGCAGTTGGCCCGGGAAACCAACCCGTTACCACCGACAAATCCGCGCACAGTGACCTTCCGTGACGACCCTTCTCCACTCCAAATCCCTACTACCAGTTCCCGTACTGATCCCGCGCCAGCCACTAGGACAACACTTACGCCCCAATTTGACCCTGCTAGACCCAACCCGGCCACAGAACAACGAATTCGAACCTCGATCAAGCCAGACCCAGAAGCACAGACAACACAAAGATGACACCAGGACTCGATCAAACCGCGACGGGGACGACTGCGACACCGATGGATGCACCCAGGGCCAGTCCGTCTGCCGACGACTCACCACCAGACGCCCACAGAAGCAACGGGACTGCGGAAAAGACAACTGCGACACCGCTGGATACACCCAGGGCCCAGTTTATATAACCGCCAGTCCAACTCATCGAACGCCAGGAACCTCGAACCTTTAACAAAGGTGGCTGCGACACCGCTGGACATCCCCAGGGCCAGTCGACCTACTCTGAAGACAATGCCAAACGAACCAAGCAGCAACGCCCAAGAAGAAATTCAACCTCGACTCGACAGCGAAAGACCCGGCTACTCTAGCGGAACAACGCCATCACCACCATCCAACTCTGAAATACTCAGAAGCCTTACCAGGACAATGCCGAAGGCACAATGCCGACGCCAGCATCACATCAGCCCACAACAGGCAGACCCAGAGGGATTACCCTGATCATGAAACTCGCATGGATTACGAGCTAACATCATTGGCAGACGCCGCAAAGGGCCAACAGCAGAATCCGTTTCGCAGGATAGGCGAGACTGCCCATGTCACCGTAAGCCTAGCTGCCATCACCACTCCGCTCGAAGAAACCCCGCTACAGAAGTCCCAGACCAACGAACCTTAAACTCGAGTGGGACGCTGAACTTCCATTACAACTCCAAAACGAATGGAAGGAGTACCGGGAGAACCTACATTCGTTAAACTCAATGGAGATTCCCCGGCACATATATGATGGGAAAGTACCAGTCACTCAGTCGCGGCAGTGTACGTACGAGCCACCTACAAAAACAATCAGGTCTCTGTTCGACGTTGCTCAAAGTCTCGAGTGGCACCCATTACCAAACAATCCCTACCACGTCGAGAACTGTGCGCTGTACTTTTAGGTACCGAACTAACCAATCGAGCTAAAACGGATCTCCATATGAACCTTGACACAGTATCAGGAAGCGTCTGGACTGATTCCACCGTTGTACTGTTCTGGATTAACGCATTGGTGTCCACATACCATACCTTCGTAGCAAATCGAATCGCCAAAATTCAGGCATTGACTAACCAACTACAATGGCGTCATGTTTCATCACCCAACAACGCAGCAGATGTCCTTTCAAGAGGAATCCCAGCAAGCAAGTTACGGGATCATAGCCTATGGTTATACGGATCAACAAGTTGTGTTCACAGCGGATTTAAAACAGTTAAAACGCTATAAAACACCGCTGGATACACCCAGGGCCAGTTTATATAACCGCCAGTCCAACTCATCGAACGCCAGGAACCTCGAACCTTTAACAAAGGTGGCTGCGACACCGCTGGACATCCCCAGGCTAATCGACCTACTCTGAAGACACTTGTAGCAGTGTGATATCACATGAGTCTCGAAACAAAATTTGGTTGCTCTAACTCTTATAGTCTCTGAGATCTAGGCGCTCATCAAGACAGACAGACAGACGAACAGACGGACGGAGCAGACAGGACATAGCTCTATCGACTCGGCTATTGATACTGATCAAGAATATATATACTTTATGGGGTCGGAAAATTTTCCTCTCTGCGTTACACACATCCACTTTTACCACAATACAGAATACCCTTAACTCTTTTTGAGTACGGGTATAAATATATAAAATAGTTAATACATATGTATGTACATACATAAAATAAGCTTTGTTAATATTGCAATTATATTATTAATCCTGTTCCATCGTAAAGGTCTTCTCCTTCCCCCCCCCCCCCCCCCCTCTCAAATTTTGTGCGAGAGATGGCGCGATTTTCGTCGCTTGCTGAAAAATTGTCTGCTGTGGCTACGAAAATGTATGAGCGTTACTTATCTTATAGTTATATTGTTCTTTGGTCTCCGTCCGGTAGGACCTGAACGAGAGACATCATCCAGGACCCCCGGCAGTAAAGCAGTCCCTAAGCTTGGAGGGGGGTAGGATCGCCGCACTGGTGACCATCGCCGGAATACCTTTGTCAGCGACCCTCGACACAGGGGCGACTCGCTCATTCATCAGCCAGCGAACAGTGCCGGAGCTCAGCACGGATGGAAGAATACGGAACGTAAGGACGCGGGTCCGCCTGGCAGACGGGACTATGAAGGAGGTGACGCAAGCAGTAACAGTCAGGGTAAGACTCGACCAACAAGAAACGCAGGTGACATTGTTAGTACTACCGATGGTGGTCGACGATGTCATCCTTGGACTTGACTTCCTATGTGGCATCAAAGCCATACTACAATGCGGACGAGCATTTTTGCAGTTGGCCCGGGAAACCAACCCGTTACCACCGACAAATCCGCGCACAGTGACCTTCCGTGACGACCCTTCTCCACTCCAAATCCCCACTACCAGTTCCCGTACTGATCCCGCGCCAGCCACTAGGACAACACTTACGCCCCAATTTGACCCTGCTAGACCCAACCCGGCCACAGAACAACGAATTCGAACCTCGATCAAGCCAGACCCAGAAGCACAGACAACACAAAGATGACACCAGGACTCGATCAAACCGCGACGGGGACGACTGCGACACCGATGGATGCACCCAGGGCCAGTCCGTCTGCCGACGACTCACCACCAGACGCCCACAGAAGCAACGGGACTGCGGAAAAGACAACTGCGACACCGCTGGATACACCCAGGGCCAGTTTATATAACCGCCAGTCCAACTCATCGAACGCCAGGAACCTCGAACCTTTAACAAAGGTGGCTGCGACACCGCTGGACATCCCCAGGGCCAGTCGACCTACTCTGAAGACAATGCCAAACGAACCAAGCAGCAACGCCCAAGAAGAAATTCAACCTCGACTCGACAGCGAAAGACCCGGCTACTCTAGCGGAACAACGCCATCACCACCATCCAACTCTGAAATACTCAGAAGCCTTACCAGGACAATGCCGAAGGCACAATGCCAGACGCCAGCATCACAGCAGCCCACAACAGGCAGACCCAGAGGGATCACCCTGGATCATGAACCGCATGGATTACGAGCTACAATATCATTGGCAGACGCCGCAGAAAATAACAGGAGAATCCGTTTCGGCAGGATAGCGAGACCGCCCACGTCACCAAAGTCGGCTGCCATCACCACCGGCTCGAAGAAACCCCGCTACAGAAGTCCCAGACCAACGAACCTTAAACTCGAGTGGGACGCTGAACTTCCATTACAACTCCAAAACGAATGGAAGGAGTACCGGGAGAACCTACATTCGTTAAACTCAATGGAGATTCCCCGGCACATATATGATGGGAAAGTAAAAAAAAAAAAAAAAAAGCAGTGTACGTACGAGCCACCTACAAAAACAATCAGGTCTCTGTTCGACGTTGCTCAAAGTCTCGAGTGGCACCCATTACCAAACAATCCCTACCACGTCGAGAACTGTGCGCTGTACTTTTAGGTACCGAACTAACCAATCGAGCTAAAACGGATCTCCATATGAACCTTGACACAGTATCAGGAAGCGTCTGGACTGATTCCACCGTTGTACTGTTCTGGATTAACGCATTGGTGTCCACATACCATACCTTCGTAGCAAATCGAATCGCCAAAATTCAGGCATTGACTAACCAACTACAATGGCGTCATGTTTCATCACCCAACAACGCAGCAGATGTCCTTTCAAGAGGAATCCCAGCAAGCAAGTTACGGGATCATAGCCTATGGTTATACGGATCAACAAGTTGTGTTCACAGCGGATTTAAAACAGTTAAAACGCTATAAAACACCGCTGGATACACCCAGGGCCAGTTTATATAACCGCCATTCCAAAAAAAAAAAAAAAAAAAAAAAAAAAAAAAAAACAAAGGTGGCTGCGACACCGCTGGACATCCCAAAAAAAAAAAAAAAAAAAAAAAAAAAAATTGTCGCAGTGTGTCATCACATGAGTCTCGAAACAAAATGGTGTTGCCTTACTAATCTCTTATAGTCTCTGAGCATCTAGGCGCTCATCAAGACAGACAGACAGACAGACAGACGAACAGACGGACGGACAGACAGACATGCGCTCGATCCGACTACGCCATGTTACTGATCAAGAATATATATACTTTATGGGGATCGGAAAATTTTCCGTCTCTGCAAGTTAGCCACATCCACTTTTACACATGCGGAATACAGAATTCCCAACTTTTTGAGCACGGGCATGTTTATATAAAATAATGATACATATGTATGTACATACATAAATGCTTGCCACACATTGCAATTATATTATTAATCCCGTTCCATCGTAAAGGGTCTCTCCCCCCCCCCCCCCCCACCCCCCTCTCTCTAAATTTTTGTGCGAGAGATGGCGCGATTTTCGTCGCTTGCTGAAAAATTGCTTGCATATGGCTACGAAAAATGTATGAGCGTTGCCTTATCTTATAGTTATATTGTCTTTGGTCTCCGGTCCGGCAGTGGACCCGAACGGAGACATCTATCCAGGACCCCCAGCAGCAAAGCAGTCCCCCGAAGCTCGGAGGGGGGTAGGATCGCCGCACTGGTGACCATCGCCGGGAATACCTTGGCCAGCGACCCTCGACACAGGGGGAAGGCGACTCGCTCATTCATCAGCCAGCGAACAGTGCCGGAGCTCAGCACGGATGGAAGAATACGGAACGTAGGGACGCGGGTCCGCCTGGCAGACGGGACTCACGTGAAGGAGGTGACGCAAGCAGTAACAGTCAGGGTAAGACTCGACCAACAAGAAACGCAGGTGACATTGTTAGTACTACCGATGGTGGTCGACGATGTCATCCTTGGACTTGACTTCCTATGTGGCATCAAAGCCATACTACAATGCGGACGAGCATTTTTGCAGTTGGCCCGGGAAACCAACCCGTTACCACCGACAAATCCGCGCACAGTGACCTTCCGTGACGACCCTTCTCCACTCCAAATCCCCACTACCAGTTCCCGTACTGATCCCGCGCCAGCCACTAGGACAACACTTACGCCCCAATTTGACCCTGCTAGACCCAACCCGGCCACAGAACAACGAATTCGAACCTCGATCAAGCCAGACCCAGAAGCACAGACAACACAAAGATGACACCAGGACTCGATCAAACCGCGACGGGGACGACTGCGACACCGATGGATGCACCCAGGGCCAGTCCGTCTGCCGACGACTCACCACCAGACGCCCACAGAAGCAACGGGACTACGGAAAAGACAACTGCGACACCGCTGGATACACCCAGGGCCAGTTTATATAACCGCCAGTCCAACTCATCGAACGCCAGGAACCTCGAACCTTTAACAAAGGTGGCTGCGACACCGCTGGACATCCCCAGGGCCATTGCGCTTCGGGCAAAGGTCATGACCTTACTCTGAAGACACTTCAGTAAGCAGTGTGATATCACATGAGTCTCGAAACAAAATTTGGTTGCTCTAACTCTTATAGTCTCTGAGATCTAGGCGCTCATCAAGACAGACAGACAGACGGAGAGACGACGAACAGACGGACGGACAGACAGACATGGCTCTATCGACTCGGCTATTGATACCGACCAAGAATATATATACTTATATGGGTGTACGGTAGCAATTATTCCTTCTCTGTTACACACAGCTATCCACTTTTACCACAAATACAGAATACCCCTTAACTCTTTTTGAGTACGGGTATAAATATATAAAATAGTTAATACATATGTATGTACATACATAAAACAAGCTTTGTTAATATTGCAATTATATTATTAATCCTGTTCCATCGTAAAGGTCTTCTCCTTCCTCCCCTCTCAAATTTTGTGCGAGAGATACACGCCTTTCGTCGCTGGTTGGTACCGTTTACAGTGGCTACGAAAAAATGTATGAGCGTTACTTATCTTATAAAATATATTGTTCCGGCCCCGTCCGGCAGGGACCCGAACAAAAAAAAAAAAAAAAAAAAAAAAAAAAAAAAGCAGTCCCTAAGCTTTGAGGGGGGTAGGATCGCCGCACTGGTGACCATCGCCGGAATACCTTTGTCAGCGACCCTCGACACAGGGGCACATCAGCCAGCGAACAGTGCCGGAGCTCAGCACGGATGGAAGAATACGGAACGTAAGGACGCGGGTCCGCCTGGCAGACGGGACTATGAAGGAGGTGACGCAAGCAGTAACAGTCAGGGTAAGACTTGACCAACAAGAAACGCAGGTGACATTGTTAGTACTACCGATTGTGGTCGACGATGTCATCCTTGGACTTGACTAAAAATGTGGCATCAAAGCCATACTACAATGCGGACGAGCATTTTTGCAGTTGGCCCGGGAAACCAACCCGTTACCACCGACAAATCCGCGCACAGTGACCTTCCGTGACGACCCTTCTCCACTCCAAATCCCCACTACCAGTTCCCGTACTGATCCCGCGCCAGCCACTAGGACAACACTTACGCCCCAATTTGACCCTGCTAGACCCAACCCGGCCACAGAACAACGAATTCGAACCTCGATCAAGCCAGACCCAGAAGCACAGACAACACAAAGATGACACCAGGACTCGATCAAACCGCGACGGGGACGACTGCGACACCGATGGATGCACCCAGGGCCAGTCCGTCTGCCGACGACTCACCACCAGACGCCCACAGAAGCAACGGGACTGCGGAAAAGACAACTGCGACACAAAAAAAAAAAAAAAAAACCAGTTTATATAACAAAAAAAAAAAAAAACCGAACGCCAGGACCCTAAAAACTTTAACAAAGGTGGCTGCGACACCGCTGGACATCCCCAGGGCCAGTCGACCTACTCTGAAGACAATGCGAGAACGGACCAAGCAGCACCGCCCAAGAAGAAACTCAACCTCGACTCGACAGCGAAAGACGCAGCTACTCTAGCGGAACAACGCCATCACCACCATCCAACTCTGAAATACTCAGAAGCCTTACCAGGACAATGCCGAAGGCACAATGCCGACGCCAGCATCACATCAGCCCACAACAGGCAGACCCAGAGGGATTACCCTGATCATGAAACTCGCATGGATTACGAGCTAACATCATTGGCAGACGCCGCAAAGGGCCAACAGCAGAATCCTTTTCGCAGGATAGGCGAGACTGCCCATGTCACCGTAAACCTAGCTGCCATCACCACTCCGCTCGAAGAAACCCCGCTACAGAAGTCCCAGACCAACGAACCTTAAACTCGAGTGGGACGCTGAACTTCCATTACAACTCCAAAACGAATGGAAGGAGTACCGGGAGAACCTACATTCGTTAAACTCAATGGAGATTCCCCGGCACATATATGATGGGAAAGTACCAGTCACTCAGTCGCGGCAGTGTACGTACGAGCCACCTACAAAAACAATCAGGTCTCTGTTCGACGTTGCTCAAAGTCTCGAGTGGCACCCATTACCAAACAATCCCTACCACGTCGAGAACTGTGCGCTGTACTTTTAGGTACCGAACTAACCAATCGAGCTAAAACGGATCTCCATATGAACCTTGACACAGTATCAGGAAGCGTCTGGACTGATTCCACCGTTGTACTGTTCTGGATTAACGCATTGGTGTCCACATACCATACCTTCGTAGCAAATCGAATCGCCAAAATTCAGGCATTGACTAACCAACTACAATGGCGTCATGTTTCATCACCCAACAACGCAGCAGATGTCCTTTCAAGAGGAATCCCAGCAAGCAAGTTACGGGATCATAGCCTATGGTTATACGGATCAACAAGTTGTGTTCACAGCGGATTTAAAACAGTTAAAACGCTATAAAACACCGCTGGATACACCCAGGGCCAGTTTATATAACCGCCAGTCCAACTCATCGAACGCCAGGAACCTCGAACCTTTAACAAAGGTGGCTGCGACACCGCTGGACATCCCCAGGGCTAGTCGACCTACTCTGAAGACACTTGTAGCAGTGTGATATCACATGAGTCTCGAAACAAAATTTGGTTGCTCTAACTCTTATAGTCTCTGAGATCTAGGCGCTCATCAAGACAGACAGACAGACAGACAGACGAACAGACGGACGGACAGACAGACATGGCTCTATCGACTCGGCTATTGATACTGATCAAGAATATATATACTTTATGGGATCGGAAAATGTTCCTTCTCTGCGTTACACACATCCACTTTTACCACAAATACAGAATACCCCTTAACTCTTTTTGAGTACGGGTATAAATATATAAAATAGTTAATACATATGTATGTACATACATAAAATAAGCTTTGTTAATATTGCAATTATATTATTAATCCTGTTCCATCGTAAAGGTCTTCTCCTTCCCCCCCCCCCCTCTCAAATTTTGTGCGAGAGATGGCGCGATTTTCGTCGCTTGCTGAAAAATTGCTTGCATATGGCTACGAAAATGTATGAGCGTTACTTATCTTATAGTTATATTGTCTTTGGTCTCCGTCCGGCAGGGACCCGAACGGAGACATCTATCCAGGACCCCCAGCAGTAAAGCAGTCCCTAAGCTTGGAGGGGGGTAGGATCGCCGCACTGGTGACCATCGCCGGAATACCTTTGTCAGCGACCCTCGACACAGGGGCGACTCGCTCATTCATCAGCCAGCGAACAGTGCCGGAGCTCAGCACGGATGGAAGAATACGGAACGTAAGGACGCGGGTCCGCCTGGCAGACGGGACTATGAAGGAGGTGACGCAAGCAGTAACAGTCAGGGTAAGACTCGACCAACAAGAAACGCAGGTGACATTGTTAGTACTACCGATGGTGGTCGACGATGTCATCCTTGGACTTGACTTCCTATGTGGCATCAAAGCCATACTACAATGCGGACGAGCATTTTTGCAGTTGGCCCGGGAAACCAACCCGTTACCACCGACAAATCCGCGCACAGTGACCTTCCGTGACGACCCTTCTCCACTCCAAATCCCCACTACCAGTTCCCGTACTGATCCCGCGCCAGCCACTAGGACAACACTTACGCCCCAATTTGACCCTGCTAGACCCAACCCGGCCACAGAACAACGAATTCGAACCTCGATCAAGCCAGACCCAGAAGCACAGACAACACAAAGATGACACCAGGACTCGATCAAACCGCGACGGGGACGACTGCGACACCGATGGATGCACCCAGGGCCAGTCCGTCTGCCGACGACTCACCACCAGACGCCCACAGAAGCAACGGGACTACGGAAAAGACAACTGCGACACCGCTGGATACACCCAGGGCCAGTTTATATAACCGCCAGTCCAACTCATCGAACGCCAGGAACCTCGAACCTTTAACAAAGGTGGCTGCGACACCGCTGGACATCCCCAGGGCCAGTCGACCTACTCTGAAGACACTTGTAGCAGTGTGATATCACATGAGTCTCGAAACAAAATTTGGTTGCTCTAACTCTTATAGTCTCTGAGATCTAGGCGCTCATCAAGACAGACAGACAGACAGACAGACGAACAGACGGACGGACAGACAGACATGGCTCTATCGACTCGGCTATTGATACTGATCAAGAATATATATACTTTATGGGGTCGGAAAATTTTCCTTCTCTGCGTTACACACATCCACTTTTACCACAAATACAGAATACCCCTTAACTCTTTTTGAGTACGGGTATAAATATATAAAATAGTTAATACATATGTATGTACATACATAAAATAAGCTTTGTTAATATTGCAATTATATTATTAATCCTGTTCCATCGTAAAGGTCTTCTCCTTCCCCCCCCCCCCCCCTCTCTCAAATTTTGTGCGAGAGATGGCGCGATTTTCGTCGCTTGCTGAAAAATTGCTTGCATATGGCTACGAAAATGTATGAGCGTTACTTATATTATAGTTATATTGTCTTTGGTCTCCGTCCGGCAGGGACCCGAACGGAGACATCTATCCAGGACCCCCAGCAGTAAAGCAGTCCCTAAGCTTGGAGGGGGGTAGGATCGCCGCACTGGTGACCATCGCCGGAATACCTTTGTCAGCGACCCTCGACACAGGGGCACATCAGCCAGCGAACAGTGCCGGAGCTCAGCACGGATGGAAGAATACGGAACGTAAGGACGCGGGTCCGCCTGGCAGACGGGACTATGAAGGAGGTGACGCAAGCAGTAACAGTCAGGGTAAGACTCGACCAACAAGAAACGCAGGTGACATTGTTAGTACTACCGATGGTGGTCGACGATGTCATCCTTGGACTTGACTTCCTATGTGGCATCAAAGCCATACTACAATGCGGACGAGCATTTTTGCAGTTGGCCCGGGAAACCAACCCGTTACCACCGACAAATCCGCGCACAGTGACCTTCCGTGACGACCCTTCTCCACTCCAAATCCCCACTACCAGTTCCCGTACTGATCCCGCGCCAGCCACTAGGACAACACTTACGCCCCAATTTGACCCTGCTAGACCCAACCCGGCCACAGAACAACGAATTCGAACCTCGATCAAGCCAGACCCAGAAGCACAGACAACACAAAGATGACACCAGGACTCGATCAAACCGCGACGGGGACGACTGCGACACCGATGGATGCACCCAGGGCCAGTCCGTCTGCCGACGACTCACCACCAGACGCCCACAGAAGCAACGGGACTGCGGAAAAGACAACTGCGACACCGCTGGATACACCCAGGGCCAGTTTATATAACCGCCAGTCCAACTCATCGAACGCCAGGAACCTCGAACCTTTAACAAAGGTGGCTGCGACACCGCTGGACATCCCCAGGGCCAGTCGACCTACTCTGAAGACAATGCCAAACGAACCAAGCAGCAACGCCCAAGAAGAAATTCAACCTCGACTCGACAGCGAAACAGCGGAACAACGCCATCACCACCATCCAACTCTGAAATACTCAGAAGCCTTACCAGGACAATGCCGAAGGCACAATGCCGACGCCAGCATCACATCAGCCCACAACAGGCAGACCCAGAGGGATTACCCTGATCATGAAACTCGCATGGATTACGAGCTAACATCATTGGCAGACGCCGCAAAGGGCCAACAGCAGAATCCGTTTCGCAGGATAGGCGAGACTGCCCATGTCACCGTAAACCTAGCTGCCATCACCACTCCGCTCGAAGAAACCCCGCTACAGAAGTCCCAGACCAACGAACCTTAAACTCGAGTGGGACGCTGAACTTCCATTACAACTCCAAAACGAATGGAAGGAGTACCGGGAGAACCTACATTCGTTAAACTCAATGGAGATTCCCCGGCACATATATGATGGGAAAGTACCAGTCACTCAGTCGCGGCAGTGTACGTACGAGCCACCTACAAAAACAATCAGGTCTCTGTTCGACGTTGCTCAAAGTCTCGAGTGGCACCCATTACCAAACAATCCCTACCACGTCGAGAACTGTGCGCTGTACTTTTAGGTACCGAACTAACCAATCGAGCTAAAACGGATCTCCATATGAACCTTGACACAGTATCAGGAAGCGTCTGGACTGATTCCACCGTTGTACTGTTCTGGATTAACGCATTGGTGTCCACATACCATACCTTCGTAGCAAATCGAATCGCCAAAATTCAGGCATTGACTAACCAACTACAATGGCGTCATGTTTCATCACCCAACAACGCAGCAGATGTCCTTTCAAGAGGAATCCCAGCAAGCAAGTTACGGGATCATAGCCTATGGTTATACGGATCAACAAGTTGTGTTCACAGCGGATTTAAAACAGTTAAAACGCTATAAAACACCGCTGGATACACCCAGGGCCAGTTTATATAACCGCCAGTCCAACTCATCGAACGCCAGGAACCTCGAACCTTTAACAAAGGTGGCTGCGACACCGCTGGACATCCCCAGGGCCAGTCGACCTACTCTGAAGACACTTGTAGCAGTGTGATATCACATGAGTCTCGAAACAAAATTTGGTTGCTCTAACTCTTATAGTCTCTGAGATCTAGGCGCTCATCAAGACAGACAGACAGACAGACGAACAGACGGACGGACAGACAGACATGGCTCTATCGACTCGGCTATTGATACTGATCAAGAATATATATACTTTATGGGGTCGGAAAATTTTCCGTCTCTGCGTTACACACATCCACTTTTACCACAAATACAGAATACCCCTTAACTCTTTTTGAGTACGGGTATAAATATATAAAATAGTTAATACATATGTATGTACATACATAAAATAAGCTTTGTTAATATTGCAATTATATTATTAATCCTGTTCCATCGTAAAGGTCTTCTCCTTCCCCCCCCCCCCCCTCTCTCAAATTTTGTGCGAGAGATGGCGCGATTTTCGTCGCTTGCTGAAAAATTGCTTGCATATGGCTACGAAAATGTATGAGCGTTACTTATCTTATAGTTATATTGTCTTTGGTCTCCGTCCGGCAGGGACCCGAACGGAGACATCTATCCAGGACCCCCAGCAGTAAAGCAGTCCCTAAGCTTGGAGGGGGGTAGGATCGCCGCACTGGTGACCATCGCCGGAATACCTTTGTCAGCGACCCTCGACACAGGGGCGACTCGCTCATTCATCAGCCAGCGAACAGTGCCGGAGCTCAGCACGGATGGAAGAATACGGAACGTAAGGACGCGGGTCCGCCTGGCAGACGGGACTATGAAGGAGGTGACGCAAGCAGTAACAGTCAGGGTAAGACTCGACCAACAAGAAACGCAGGTGACATTGTTAGTACTACCGATGGTGGTCGACGATGTCATCCTTGGACTTGACTTCCTATGTGGCATCAAAGCCATACTACAATGCGGACGAGCATTTTTGCAGTTGGCCCGGGAAACCAACCCGTTACCACCGACAAATCCGCGCACAGTGACCTTCCGTGACGACCCTTCTCCACTCCAAATCCCCACTACCAGTTCCCGTACTGATCCCGCGCCAGCCACTAGGACAACACTTACGCCCCAATTTGACCCTGCTAGACCCAACCCGGCCACAGAACAACGAATTCGAACCTCGATCAAGCCAGACCCAGAAGCACAGACAACACAAAGATGACACCAGGACTCGATCAAACCGCGACGGGGACGACTGCGACACCGATGGATGCACCCAGGGCCAGTCCGTCTGCCGACGACTCACCACCAGACGCCCACAGAAGCAACGGGACTACGGAAAAGACAACTGCGACACCGCTGGATACACCCAGGGCCAGTTTATATAACCGCCAGTCCAACTCATCGAACGCCAGGAACCTCGAACCTTTAACAAAGGTGGCTGCGACACCGCTGGACATCCCCAGGGCCAGTCGACCTACTCTGAAGACACTTGTAGCAGTGTGATATCACATGAGTCTCGAAACAAAATTTGGTTGCTCTAACTCTTATAGTCTCTGAGATCTAGGCGCTCATCAAGACAGACAGACAGACAGACAGACGAACAGACGGACGGACAGACAGACATGGCTCTATCGACTCGGCTATTGATACTGATCAAGAATATATATACTTTATGGGGTCGGACAATTTTCCTTCTCTGCGTTACACACATCCACTTTTACCACAAATACAGAATACCCCTTAACTCTTTTTGAGTACGGGTATAAATATATAAAATAGTTAATACATATGTATGTACATACATAAAATAAGCTTTGTTAATATTGCAATTATATTATTAATCCTGTTCCATCGTAAAGGTCTTCTCCTTCCCCCCCCCCCTCTCTCAAATTTTGTGCGAGAGATGGCGCGATTTTCGTCGCTTGCTGAAAAATTGCTTGCATATGGCTACGAAAATGTATGAGCGTTACTTATCTTATAGTTATATTGTCTTTGGTCTCCGTCCGGCAGGGACCCGAACGGAGACATCTATCCAGGACCCCCAGCAGTAAAGCAGTCCCTAAGCTTGGAGGGGGGTAGGATCGCCGCACTGGTGACCATCGCCGGAATACCTTTGTCAGCGACCCTCGACACAGGGGCGACTCGCTCATTCATCAGCCAGCGAACAGTGCCGGAGCTCAGCACGGATGGAAGAATACGGAACGTAAGGACGCGGGTCCGCCTGGCAGACGGGACTATGAAGGAGGTGACGCAAGCAGTAACAGTCAGGGTAAGACTCGACCAACAAGAAACGCAGGTGACATTGTTAGTACTACCGATGGTGGTCGACGATGTCATCCTTGGACTTGACTTCCTATGTGGCATCAAAGCCATACTACAATGCGGACGAGCATTTTTGCAGTTGGCCCGGGAAACCAACCCGTTACCACCGACAAATCCGCGCACAGTGACCTTCCGTGACGACCCTTCTCCACTCCAAATCCCCACTATCAGTTCCCGTACTGATCCCGCGCCAGCCACTAGGACAACACTTACGCCCCAATTTGACCCTGCTAGACCCAACCCGGCCACAGAACAACGAATTCGAACCTCGATCAAGCCAGACCCAGAAGCACAGACAACACAAAGATGACACCAGGACTCGATCAAACCGCGACGGGGACGACTGCGACACCGATGGATGCACCCAGGGCCAGTCCGTCTGCCGACGACTCACCACCAGACGCCCACAGAAGCAACGGGAATGCGGAAAAGACAACTGCGACACCGCTGGATACACCCAGGGCCAGTTTATATAACCGCCAGTCCAACTCATCGAACGCCAGGAACCTCGAACCTTTAACAAAGGTGGCTGCGACACCGCTGGACATCCCCAGGGCCAGTCGACCTACTCTGAAGACAATGCCAAACGAACCAAGCAGCAACGCCCAAGAAGAAATTCAACCTCGACTCGACAGCGAAAGACCCGGCTACTCTAGCGGAACAACGCCATCACCACCATCCAACTCTGAAATACTCAGAAGCCTTACCAGGACAATGCCGAAGGCACAATGCCGACGCCAGCATCACATCAGCCCACAACAGGCAGACCCAGAGGGATTACCCTGATCATGAAACTCGCATGGATTACGAGCTAACATCATTGGCAGACGCCGCAAAGGGCCAACAGCAGAATCCGTTTCGCAGGATAGGCGAGACTGCCCATGTCACCGTAAGCCTAGCTGCCATCACCACTCCGCTCGAAGAAACCCCGCTACAGAAGTCCCAGACCAACGAACCTTAAACTCGAGTGGGACGCTGAACTTCCATTACAACTCCAAAACGAATGGAAGGAGTACCGGGAGAACCTACATTCGTTAAACTCAATGGAGATTCCCCGGCACATATATGATGGGAAAGTACCAGTCACTCAGTCGCGGCAGTGTACGTACGAGCCACCTACAAAAACAATCAGGTCTCTGTTCGACGTTGCTCAAAGTCTCGAGTGGCACCCATTACCAAACAATCCCTACCACGTCGAGAACTGTGCGCTGTACTTTTAGGTACCGAACTAACCAATCGAGCTAAAACGGATCTCCATATGAACCTTGACACAGTATCAGGAAGCGTCTGGACTGATTCCACCGTTGTACTGTTCTGGATTAACGCATTGGTGTCCACATACCATACCTTCGTAGCAAATCGAATCGCCAAAATTCAGGCATTGACTAACCAACTACAATGGCGTCATGTTTCATCACCCAACAACGCAGCAGATGTCCTTTCAAGAGGAATCCCAGCAAGCAAGTTACGGGATCATAGCCTATGGTTATACGGATCAACAAGTTGTGTTCACAGCGGATTTAAAACAGTTAAAACGCTATAAAACACCGCTGGATACACCCAGGGCCAGTTTATATAACCGCCAGTCCAACTCATCGAACGCCAGGAACCTCGAACCTTTAACAAAGGTGGCTGCGACACCGCTGGACATCCCCAGGGCTAGTCGACCTACTCTGAAGACACTTGTAGCAGTGTGATATCACATGAGTCTCGAAACAAAATTTGGTTGCTCTAACTCTTATAGTCTCTGAGATCTAGGCGCTCATCAAGACAGACAGACAGACAGACGAACAGACGGACGGACAGACAGACATGGCTCCTCGACTCAAGCTATTGATACTGATCAAGAATATGCATACTTTATGGGGTCGGAAAATTTTCCTTCTCTGCGTTACACACATCCACTTTTACCTACCATAATGACAGAATACCCCAACTCTTTTGAGTACGGGTATAAAATATAAAATAGTTAATACATATGTATGTACATACATAAAATAAGTCACAGTATGTGCAATTATATTATTAATCCTGTTCCATCGTAGGTCTTTCTTCCCCCCCCCCCCTCTCTGAAATTTTGTGCGGGAGATGGCGCGATTTTATAACCGCCAGTCCAACTCATCGAACGCCAGGAACCTCGAACCTTTAACAAAGGTGGCTGCGACACCGCTGGACATCCCCAGGGCCAGTCGACCTACTCTGAAGACAATGCCAAACGAACCAAGCAGCAACGCCCAAGAAGAAATTCAACCTCGACTCGACAGCGAAAGACCCGGCTACTCTAGCGGAACAACGCCATCACCACCATCCAACTCTGAAATACTCAGAAGCCTTACCAGGACAATGCCGAAGGCACAATGCCGACGCCAGCATCACATCAGCCCACAACAGGCAGACCCAGAGGGATTACCCTGATCATGAAACTCGCATGGATTACGAGCTAACATCATTGGCAGACGCCGCAAAGGGCCAACAGCAGAATCCGTTTCGCAGGATAGGCGAGACTGCCCATGTCACCGTAAACCTAGCTGCCATCACCACTCCGCTCGAAGAAACCCCGCTACAGAAGTCCCAGACCAACGAACCTTAAACTCGAGTGGGACGCTGAACTTCCATTACAACTCCAAAACGAATGGAAGGAGTACCGGGAGAACCTACAATCGTTAAACTCAATGGAGATTCCCCGGCACATATATGATGGGAAAGTACCAGTCACTCAGTCGCGGCAGTGTACGTACGAGCCACCTACAAAAACAATCAGGTCTCTGTTCGACGTTGCTCAAAGTCTCGAGTGGCACCCATTACCAAACAATCCCTACCACGTCGAGAACTGTGCGCTGTACTTTTAGGTACCGAACTAACCAATCGAGCTAAAACGGATCTCCATATGAACCTTGACACAGTATCAGGAAGCGTCTGGACTGATTCCACCGTTGTACTGTTCTGGATTAACGCATTGGTGTCCACATACCATACCTTCGTAGCAAATCGAATCGCCAAAATTCAGGCATTGACTAACCAACTACAATGGCGTCATGTTTCATCACCCAACAACGCAGCAGATGTCCTTTCAAGAGGAATCCCAGCAAGCAAGTTACGGGATCATAGCCTATGGTTATACGGATCAACAAGTTGTGTTCACAGCGGATTTAAAACAGTTAAAACGCTATAAAACACCGCTGGATACACCCAGGGCCAGTTTATATAACCGAACGCCAGGAACCTCGAACCTTTAACAAAGGTGGCTGCGACACCGCTGGACATCCCCAGGGCTAGTCGACCTACTCTGAAGACACTTGTAGCAGTTGTGATATCACATGAGTCTCGAAACAAAATTTGGTTGCTCTAACTCTTATAGTCTCTGAGATCTAGGCGCTCATCAAGACAGACAGACAGACAGACAGACGAACAGACGGACGGACAGACAGACATGGCTCTATCGACTCGGCTATTGATACTGATCAAGAATATATATACTTTATGGGGTCGGAAAATTTTCCTTCTCTGCGTTACACACATCCACTTTTACCACAAATACAGAATACCCCTTAACCTCTTTTTGAGTACGGGTATAAATATATAAAATAGTTAATACATATGTATGTACATACATAAAATAAGCTTTGTTAATATTGCAATTATATTATTAATCCTGTTCCATCGTAAAGGTCTTCTCCTTCCCCCCCCCCCCCCCCCTCTCAAATTTTGTGCGAGAGATGGCGCGATGTTTCGTCGCTTGCTGAAAAATTGCTTGCATATGGCTACGAAAATGTATGAGCGTTACTTATCTTATAGTTATATTGTCTTTGGTCTCCGTCCGGCAGGGACCCGAACGGAGACATCTATCCAGGACCCCCAGCAGTAAAGCAGTCCCTAAGCTTGGAGGGGGGTAGGATCGCCGCACTGGTGACCATCGCCGGAATACCTTTGTCAGCGACCCTCGACACAGGGGCACATCAGCCAGCGAACAGTGCCGGAGCTCAGCACGGATGGAAGAATACGGAACGTAAGGACGCGGGTCCGCCTGGCAGACGGGACTATGAAGGAGGTGACGCAAGCAGTAACAGTCAGGGTAAGACTCGACCAACAAGAAACGCAGGTGACATTGTTAGTACTACCGATGGTGGTCGACGATGTCATCCTTGGACTTGACTTCCTATGTGGCATCAAAGCCATACTACAGTGACGGACGAGCGACCTTTTGCAGTTACCGGAAACCAACCCGTTACCACCGACAAATCCGCGCACAGTGACCTTCCGTGACGACCCTTCTCCACTCCAAATCCCTACTACCAGTTCCCGTACTGATCCCGCGCCAGCCACTAGGACAACACTTACGCCCCAATTTGACCCTGCTAGACCCAACCCGGCCACAGAACAACGAATTCGAACCTCGATCAAGCCAGACCCAGAAGCACAGACAACACAAAGATGACACCAGGACTCGATCAAACCGCGACGGGGACGACTGCGACACCGATGGATGCACCCAGGGCCAGTCCGTCTGCCGACGACTCACCACCAGACGCCCACAGAAGCAACGGGACTGCGGAAAAGACAACTGCGACACCGCTGGATACACCCAGGGCCAGTTTATATAACCGCCAGTCCAACTCATCGAACGCCAGGAACCTCGAACCTTTAACAAAGGTGGCTGCGACACCGCTGGACATCCCCAGGGCCAGTCGACCTACTCTGAAGACAATGCCAAACGAACCAAGCAGCAACGCCCAAGAAGAAATTCAACCTCGACTCGACAGCGAAACAGCGGAACAACGCCATCACCACCATCCAACTCTGAAATACTCAGAAGCCTTACCAGGACAATGCCGAAGGCACAATGCCGACGCCAGCATCACATCAGCCCACAACAGGCAGACCCAGAGGGATTACCCTGATCATGAAACTCGCATGGATTACGAGCTAACATCATTGGCAGACGCCGCAAAGGGCCAACAGCAGAATCCGTTTCGCAGGATAGGCGAGACTGCCCATGTCACCGTAAACCTAGCTGCCATCACCACTCCGCTCGAAGAAACCCCGCTACAGAAGTCCCAGACCAACGAACCTTAAACTCGAGTGGGACGCTGAACTTCCATTACAACTCCAAAACGAATGGAAGGAGTACCGGGAGAACCTACATTCGTTAAACTCAATGGAGATTCCCCGGCACATATATGATGGGAAAGTACCAGTCACTCAGTCGCGGCAGTGTACGTACGAGCCACCTACAAAAACAATCAGGTCTCTGTTCGACGTTGCTCAAAGTCTCGAGTGGCACCCATTACCAAACAATCCCTACCACGTCGAGAACTGTGCGCTGTACTTTTAGGTACCGAACTAACCAATCGAGCTAAAACGGATCTCCATATGAACCTTGACACAGTATCAGGAAGCGTCTGGACTGATTCCACCGTTGTACTGTTCTGGATTAACGCATTGGTGTCCACATACCATACCTTCGTAGCAAATCGAATCGCCAAAATTCAGGCATTGACTAACCAACTACAATGGCGTCATGTTTCATCACCCAACAACGCAGCAGATGTCCTTTCAAGAGGAATCCCAGCAAGCAAGTTACGGGATCATAGCCTATGGTTATACGGATCAACAAGTTGTGTTCACAGCGGATTTAAAACAGTTAAAACGCTATAAAACACCGCTGGATACACCCAGGGCCAGTTTATATAACCGCCAGTCCAACTCATCGAACGCCAGGAACCTCGAACCTTTAACAAAGGTGGCTGCGACACCGCTGGACATCCCCAGGGCCAGTCGACCTACTCTGAAGACACTTGTAGCAGTGTGATATCACATGAGTCTCGAAACAAAATTTGGTTGCTCTAACTCTTATAGTCTCTGAGATCTAGGCGCTCATCAAGACAGACAGACAGACAGACAGACGAACAGACGGACGGACAGACAGACATGGCTCCATCGACTCGGCTATTGATACTGATCAAGAATATATATACTTTATGGGGTCGGAAAATTTTCCGTCTCTGCGTTACACACATCCACTTTTACCACAAATACAGAATACCCCTTAACTCTTTTTGAGTACGGGTATAAATATATAAAATAGTTAATACATATGTATGTACATACATAAAATAAGCTTTGTTAATATTGCAATTATATTATTAATCCTGTTCCATCGTAAAGGTCTTCCTTCCCCCCCCCCCCCCCCCCCCTCTCTCAAATTTGTGCGAGAGATGGCGCGATTTTGTCGCTTGCTGAAAAATTGCTTGCATATGGCTACGAAAATGTATGACGTTACTTATCTGTGTTATATTGCTTGGTCTCCGTCCGGCAGGGACCCGAACGGAGACATCTATCCAGGACCCCCAGCAGTAAAGCAGTCCCTAAGCTTGGAGGGGGGTAGGATCGCCGCACTGGTGACCATCGCCGGAATACCTTTGTCAGCGACCCTCGACACAGGGGCGACTCGCTCATTCATCAGCCAGCGAACAGTGCCGGAGCTCAGCACGGATGGAAGAATACGGAACGTAAGGACGCGGGTCCGCCTGGCAGACGGGACTATGAAGGAGGTGACGCAAGCAGTAACAGTCAGGGTAAGACTCGACCAACAAGAAACGCAGGTGACATTGTTAGTACTACCGATGGTGGTCGACGATGTCATCCTTGGACTTGACTTCCTATGTGGCATCAAAGCCATACTACAATGCGGACGAGCATTTTTGCAGTTGGCCCGGGAAACCAACCCGTTACCACCGACAAATCCGCGCACAGTGACCTTCCGTGACGACCCTTCTCCACTCCAAATCCCCACTACCAGTTCCCGTACTGATCCCGCGCCAGCCACTAGGACAACACTTACGCCCCAATTTGACCCTGCTAGACCCAACCCGGCCACAGAACAACGAATTCGAACCTCGATCAAGCCAGACCCAGAAGCACAGACAACACAAAGATGACACCAGGACTCGATCAAACCGCGACGGGGACGACTGCGACACCGATGGATGCACCCAGGGCCAGTCCGTCTGCCGACGACTCACCACCAGACGCCCACAGAAGCAACGGGACTACGGAAAAGACAACTGCGACACCGCTGGATACACCCAGAGCCAGTTTATATAACCGCCAGTCCAACTCATCGAACGCCAGGAACCTCGAACCTTTAACAAAGGTGGCTGCGACACCGCTGGACATCCCCAGGGCCAGTCGACCTACTCTGAAGACACTTGTAGCAGTGTGATATCACATGAGTCTCGAAACAAAATTTGGTTGCTCTAACTCTTATAGTCTCTGAGATCTCAGGCGCTCATCAAGACAGACAGACAGACAGACAGACGAACAGACGGACGGACAGACAGACATGGCTCTATCGACTCGGCTATTGATACTGATCAAGAATATATATACTTTATGGGGTCGGAAAATTTTCCGTCTCTGCGTTACACACATCCACTTTTACCACAAATACAGAATACCCCTTAACTCTTTTTGAGTACGGGTATAAATATATAAAATAGTTAATACATATGTATGTACATACATAAAATAAGCTTTGTTAATATTGCAATTATATTATTAATCCTGTTCCATCGTAAAGGTCTTCTCCTTCCCCCCCCCCCCCCCTCTCAAATTTTGTGCGAGAGATGGCGCGATTTTCGTCGCTTGCTGAAAAATTGCTTGCATATGGCTACGAAAATGTATGAGCGTTACTTATCTTATAGTTATATTGTCTTTGGTCTCCGTCCGGCAGGGACCCGAACGGAGACATCTATCCAGGACCCCCAGCAGTAAAGCAGTCCCTAAGCTTGGAGGGGGGTAGGATCGCCGCACTGGTGACCATCGCCGGAATACCTTTGTCAGCGACCCTCGACACAGGGGCACATCAGCCAGCGAACAGTGCCGGAGCTCAGCACGGATGGAAGAATACGGAACGTAAGGACGCGGGTCCGCCTGGCAGACGGGACTATGAAGGAGGTGACGCAAGCAGTAACAGTCAGGGTAAGACTCGACCAACAAGAAACGCAGGTGACATTGTTAGTACTACCGATGGTGGTCGACGATGTCATCCTTGGACTTGACTTCCTATGTGGCATCAAAGCCATACTACAATGCGGACGAGCATTTTTGCAGTTGGCCCGGGAAACCAACCCGTTACCACCGACAAATCCGCGCACAGTGACCTTCCGTGACGACCCTTCTCCACTCCAAATCCCCACTACCAGTTCCCGTACTGATCCCGCGCCAGCCACTAGGACAACACTTACGCCCCAATTTGACCCTGCTAGACCCAACCCGGCCACAGAACAACGAATTCGAACCTCGATCAAGCCAGACCCAGAAGCACAGACAACACGAAGATGACACCAGGACTCGATCAAACCGCGACGGGGACGACTGCGACACCGATGGATGCACCCAGGGCCAGTCCGTCTGCCGACGACTCACCACCAGACGCCCACAGAAGCAACGGGACTACGGAAAAGACAACTGCGACACCGCTGGATACACCCAGGGCCAGTTTATATAACCGCCAGTCCAACTCATCGAACGCCAGGAACCTCGAACCTTTAACAAAGGTGGCTGCGACACCGCTGGACATCCCCAGGGCCAGTCGACCTACTCTGAAGACACTTGTAGCAGTGTGATATCACATGAGTCTCGAAACAAAATTTGGTTGCTCTAACTCTTATAGTCTCTGAGATCTAGGCGCTCATCAAGACAGACAGACAGACAGACAGACGAACAGACGGACGGACAGACAGACATGGCTCTATCGACTCGGCTATTGATACTGATCAAGAATATATATACTTTATGGGGTCGGAAAATTTTCCGTCTCTGCGTTACACACATCCACTTTTACCACAAATACAGAATACCCCTTAACTCTTTTTGAGTACGGGTATAAATATATAAAATAGTTAATACATATGTATGTACATACATAAAATAAGCTTTGTTAATATTGCAATTATATTATTAATCCTGTTCCATCGTAAAGGTCTTCTCCTTCCCCCCCCCCCTCTCAAATTTTGTGCGAGAGATGGCGCGATTTTCGTCGCTTGCTGAAAAATTGCTTGCATATGGCTACGAAAATGTATGAGCGTTACTTATCTTATAGTTATATTGTCTTTGGTCTCCGTCCGGCAGGGACCCGAACGGAGACATCTATCCAGGACCCCCAGCAGTAAAGCAGTCCCTAAGCTTGGAGGGGGGTAGGATCGCCGCACTGGTGACCATCGCCGGAATACCTTTGTCAGCGACCCTCGACACAGGGGCACATCAGCCAGCGAACAGTGCCGGAGCTCAGCACGGATGGAAGAATACGGAACGTAAGGACGCGGGTCCGCCTGGCAGACGGGACTATGAAGGAAGTGACGCAAGCAGTAACAGTCAGGGTAAGACTCGACCAACAAGAAACGCAGGTGACATTGTTAGTACTACCGATGGTGGTCGACGATGTCATCCTTGGACTTGACTTCCTATGTGGCATCAAAGCCATACTACAATGCGGACGAGCATTTTTGCAGTTGGCCCGGGAAACCAACCCGTTACCACCGACAAATCCGCGCACAGTGACCTTCCGTGACGACCCTTCTCCACTCCAAATCCCCACTACCAGTTCCCGTACTGATCCCGCGCCAGCCACTAGGACAACACTTACGCCCCAATTTGACCCTGCTAGACCCAACCCGGCCACAGAACAACGAATTCGAACCTCGATCAAGCCAGACCCAGAAGCACAGACAACACAAAGATGACACCAGGACTCGATCAAACCGCGACGGGGACGACTGCGACACCGATGGATGCACCCAGGGCCAGTCCGTCTGCCGACGACTCACCACCAGACGCCCACAGAAGCAACGGGACTACGGAAAAGACAACTGCGACACCGCTGGATACACCCAGGACCAGTTTATATAACCGCCAGTCCAACTCATCGAACGCCAGGAACCTCGAACCTTTAACAAAGGTGGCTGCGACACCGCTGGACATCCCCAGGGCCAGTCGACCTACTCTGAAGACACTTGTAGCAGTGTGATATCACATGAGTCTCGAAACAAAATTTGGTTGCTCTAACTCTTATAGTCTCTGAGATCTAGGCGCTCATCAAGACAGACAGACAGACAGACAGACGAACAGACGGACGGACAGACAGACATGGCTCTATCGACTCGGCTATTGATACTGATCAAGAATATATATACTTTATGGGGTCGGAAAATTTTCCTTCTCTGCGTTACACACATCCACTTTTACCACAAATACAGAATACCCCTTAACTCTTTTTGAGTACGGGTATAAATATATAAAATAGTTAATACATATGTATGTACATACATAAAATAAGCTTTGTTAATATTGCAATTATATTATTAATCCTGTTCCATCGTAAAGGTCTTCTCCTTCCCCCCCCCCCCCCTCTCTCAAATTTTGTGCGAGAGATGGCGCGATTTTCGTCGCTTGCTGAAAAATTGCTTGCATATGGCTACGAAAATGTATGAGCGTTACTTATCTTATAGTTATATTGTCTTTGGTCTCCGTCCGGCAGGGACCCGAACGGAGACATCTATCCAGGACCCCCAGCAGTAAAGCAGTCCCTAAGCTTGGAGGGGGGTAGGATCGCCGCACTGGTGACCATCGCCGGAATACCTTTGTCAGCGACCCTCGACACAGGGGCGACTCGCTCATTCATCAGCCAGCGAACAGTGCCGGAGCTCAGCACGGATGGAAGAATACGGAACGTAAGGACGCGGGTCCGCCTGGCAGACGGGACTATGAAGGAGGTGACGCAAGCAGTAACAGTCAGGGTAAGACTCGACCAACAAGAAACGCAGGTGACATTGTTAGTACTACCGATGGTGGTCGACGATGTCATCCTTGGACTTGACTTCCTATGTGGCATCAAAGCCATACTACAATGCGGACGAGCATTTTTGCAGTTGGCCCGGGAAACCAACCCGTTACCACCGACAAATCCGCGCACAGTGACCTTCCGTGACGACCCTTCTCCACTCCAAATCCCCACTACCAGTTCCCGTACTGATCCCGCGCCAGCCACTAGGACAACACTTACGCCCCAATTTGACCCTGCTAGACCCAACCCGGCCACAGAACAACGAATTCGAACCTCGATCAAGCCAGACCCAGAAGCACAGACAACACAAAGATGACACCAGGACTCGATCAAACCGCGACGGGGACGACTGCGACACCGATGGATGCACCCAGGGCCAGTCCGTCTGCCGACGACTCACCACCAGACGCCCACAGAAGCAACGGGACTGCGGAAAAGACAACTGCGACACCGCTGGATACACCCAGGGCCAGTTTATATAACCGCCAGTCCAACTCATCGAACGCCAGGAACCTCGAACCTTTAACAAAGGTGGCTGCGACACCGCTGGACATCCCCAGGGCCAGTCGACCTACTCTGAAGACAATGCCAAACGAACCAAGCAGCAACGCCCAAGAAGAAATTCAACCTCGACTCGACAGCGAAAGACCCGGCTACTCTAGCGGAACAACGCCATCACCACCATCCAACTCTGAAATACTCAGAAGCCTTACCAGGACAATGCCGAAGGCACAATGCCGACGCCAGCATCACATCAGCCCACAACAGGCAGACCCAGAGGGATTACCCTGATCATGAAACTCGCATGGATTACGAGCTAACATCATTGGCAGACGCCGCAAAGGGCCAACAGCAGAATCCGTTTCGCAGGATAGGCGAGACTGCCCATGTCACCGTAAGCCTAGCTGCCATCACCACTCCGCTCGAAGAAACCCCGCTACAGAAGTCCCAGACCAACGAACCTTAAACTCGAGTGGGACGCTGAACTTCCATTACAACTCCAAAACGAATGGAAGGAGTACCGGGAGAACCTACATTCGTTAAACTCAATGGAGATTCCCCGGCACATATATGATGGGAAAGTACCAGTCACTCAGTCGCGGCAGTGTACGTACGAGCCACCTACAAAAACAATCAGGTCTCTGTTCGACGTTGCTCAAAGTCTCGAGTGGCACCCATTACCAAACAATCCCTACCACGTCGAGAACTGTGCGCTGTACTTTTAGGTACCGAACTAACCAATCGAGCTAAAACGGATCTCCATATGAACCTTGACACAGTATCAGGAAGCGTCTGGACTGATTCCACCGTTGTACTGTTCTGGATTAACGCATTGGTGTCCACATACCATACCTTCGTAGCAAATCGAATCGCCAAAATGCAGGCATTGACTAACCAACTACAATGGCGTCATGTTTCATCACCCAACAACGCAGCAGATGTCCTTTCAAGAGGAATCCCAGCAAGCAAGTTACGGGATCATAGCCTATGGTTATACGGATCAACAAGTTGTGTTCACAGCGGATTTAAAACAGTTAAAACGCTATAAAACACCGCTGGATACACCCAGGGCCAGTTTATATAACCGCCAGTCCAACTCATCGAACGCCAGGAACCTCGAACCTTTAACAAAGGTGGCTGCGACACCGCTGGACATCCCCAGGGCCAGTCGACCTACTCTGAAGACACTTGTAGCAGTGTGATATCACATGAGTCTCGAAACAAAATTTGGTTGCTCTAACTCTTATAGTCTCTGAGATCTAGGCGCTCATCAAGACAGACAGACAGACGAACAGACGGACGGACAGACAGACATGGCTCTATCGACTCGGCTATTGATACTGATCAAGAATATATATACTTTATGGGGTCGGAAAATTTTCCGTCTCTGCGTTACACACATCCACTTTTACCACAAATACAGAATACCCCTTAACTCTTTTTGAGTACGGGTATAAATATATAAAATAGTTAATACATATGTATGTACATACATAAAATAAGCTTTGTTAATATTGCAATTATATTATTAATCCTGTTCCATCGTAAAGGTCTTCTCCTTCCCCCCCCCCTCTCAAATTTTGTGCGAGAGATGGCGCGATTTTCGTCGCTTGCTGAAAAATTGCTTGCATATGGCTACGAAAATGTATGAGCGTTACTTATCTTATAGTTATATTGTCTTTGGTCTCCGTCCGGCAGGGACCCGAACGGAGACATCTATCCAGGACCCCCAGCAGTAAAGCAGTCCCTAAGCTTGGAGGGGGGTAGGATCGCCGCACTGGTGACCATCGCCGGAATACCTTTGTCAGCGACCCTCGACACAGGGGCGACTCGCTCATTCATCAGCCAGCGAACAGTGCCGGAGCTCAGCACGGATGGAAGAATACGGAACGTAAGGACGCGGGTCCGCCTGGCAGACGGGACTATGAAGGAGGTGACGCAAGCAGTAACAGTCAGGGTAAGACTCGACCAACAAGAAACGCAGGTGACATTGTTAGTACTACCGATGGTGGTCGACGATGTCATCCTTGGACTTGACTTCCTATGTGGCATCAAAGCCATACTACAATGCGGACGAGCATTTTTGCAGTTGGCCCGGGAAACCAACCCGTTACCACCGACAAATCCGCGCACAGTGACCTTCCGTGACGACCCTTCTCCACTCCAAATCCCCACTACCAGTTCCCGTACTGATCCCGCGCCAGCCACTAGGACAACACTTACGCCCCAATTTGACCCTGCTAGACCCAACCCGGCCACAGAACAACGAATTCGAACCTCGATCAAGCCAGACCCAGAAGCACAGACAACACAAAGATGACACCAGGACTCGATCAAACCGCGACGGGGACGACTGCGACACCGATGGATGCACCCAGGGCCAGTCCGTCTGCCGACGACTCACCACCAGACGCCCACAGAAGCAACGGGACTACGGAAAAGACAACTGCGACACCGCTGGATACACCCAGGGCCAGTTTATATAACCGCCAGTCCAACTCATCGAACGCCAGGAACCTCGAACCTTTAACAAAGGTGGCTGCGACACCGCTGGACATCCCCAGGGCCAGTCGACCTACTCTGAAGACACTTGTAGCAGTGTGATATCACATGAGTCTCGAAACAAAATTTGGTTGCTCTAACTCTTATAGTCTCTGAGATCTAGGCGCTCATCAAGACAGACAGACAGACAGACAGACGAACAGACGGACGGACAGACAGACATGGCTCTATCGACTCGGCTATTGATACTGATCAAGAATATATATACTTTATGGGGTCGGAAAATTTTCCGTCTCTGCGTTACACACATCCACTTTTACCACAAATACAGAATACCCCTTAACTCTTTTTGAGTACGGGTATAAATATATAAAATAGTTAATACATATGTATGTACATACATAAAATAAGCTTTGTTAATATTGCAATTATATTATTAATCCTGTTCCATCGTAAAGGTCTTCTCCTTCCCCCCCCCCCCCCCTCTCTCAAATTTTGTGCGAGAGATGGCGCGATTTTCGTCGCTTGCTGAAAAATTGCTTGCATATGGCTACGAAAATGTATGAGCGTTACTTATCTTATAGTTATATTGTCTTTGGTCTCCGTCCGGCAGGGACCCGAACGGAGACATCTATCCAGGACCCCCAGCAGTAAAGCAGTCCCTAAGCTTGGAGGGGGGTAGGATCGCCGCACTGGTGACCATCGCCGGAATACCTTTGTCAGCGACCCTCGACACAGGGGCGACTCGCTCATTCATCAGCCAGCGAACAGTGCAGGAGCTCAGCACGGATGGAAGAATACGGAACGTAAGGACGCGGGTCCGCCTGGCAGACGGGACTATGAAGGAGGTGACGCAAGCAGTAACAGTCAGGGTAAGACTCGACCAACAAGAAACGCAGGTGACATTGTTAGTACTACCGATGGTGGTCGACGATGTCATCCTTGGACTTGACTTCCTATGTGGCATCAAAGCCATACTACAATGCGGACGAGCATTTTTGCAGTTGGCCCGGGAAACCAACCCGTTACCACCGACAAATCCGCGCACAGTGACCTTCCGTGACGACCCTTCTCCACTCCAAATCCCCACTACCAGTTCCCGTACTGATCCCGCGCCAGCCACTAGGACAACACTTACGCCCCAATTTGACCCTGCTAGACCCAACCCGGCCACAGAACAACGAATTCGAACCTCGATCAAGCCAGACCCAGAAGCACAGACAACACAAAGATGACACCAGGACTCGATCAAACCGCGACGGGGACGACTGCGACACCGATGGATGCACCCAGGGCCAGTCCGTCTGCCGACGACTCACCACCAGACGCCCACAGAAGCAACGGGACTACGGAAAAGACAACTGCGACACCGCTGGATACACCCAGGGCCAGTTTATATAACCGCCAGTCCAACTCATCGAACGCCAGGAACCTCGAACCTTTAACAAAGGTGGCTGCGACACCGCTGGACATCCCCAGGGCCAGTCGACCTACTCTGAAGACAATGCCAAACGAACCAAGCAGCAACGCCCAAGAAGAAATTCAACCTCGACTCGACAGCGAAAGACCCGGCTACTCTAGCGGAACAACGCCATCACCACCATCCAACTCTGAAATACTCAGAAGCCTTACCAGGACAATGCCGAAGGCACAATGCCGACGCCAGCATCACATCAGCCCACAACAGGCAGACCCAGAGGGATTACCCTGATCATGAAACTCGCATGGATTACGAGCTAACATCATTGGCAGACGCCGCAAAGGCCAACAGCAGAATCCGTTTCGCAGGATAGGCGAGACTGCCCATGTCACCGTAAACCTAGCTGCCATCACCACTCCGCTCGAAGAAACCCCGCTACAGAAGTCCCAGACCAACGAACCTTAAACTCGAGTGGGACGCTGAACTTCCATTACAACTCCAAAACGAATGGAAGGAGTACCGGGAGAACCTACAATCGTTAAACTCAATGGAGATTCCCCGGCACATATATGATGGGAAAGTACCAGTCACTCAGGCGCGGCAGTGTACGTACGAGCCACCTACAAAAACAATCAGGTCTCTGTTCGACGTTGCTCAAAGTCTCGAGTGGCACCCATTACCAAACAATCCCTACCACGTCGAGAACTGTGCGCTGTACTTTTAGGTACCGAACTAACCAATCGAGCTAAAACGGATCTCCATATGAACCTTGACACAGTATCAGGAAGCGTCTGGACTGATTCCACCGTTGTACTGTTCTGGATTAACGCATTGGTGTCCACATACCATACCTTCGTAGCAAATCGTATCGCCAAAATCCAGGCATTGACTAACCAACTACAATGGCGTCATGTTTCATCACCCAACAACGCAGCAGATGTCCTTTCAAGAGGCATCCCAGCAAGCAAGTTACGGGATCATAGCCTTATACGGATCAACAAGTTGTGTTCACAGCGGATTTAAAACAGTTAAAACGCTATAAAACAGTCGATAAAAAGAGTTCAATTATTTCGTTATCTCCTATACTAGGAGATGATGAACTCATCCGAGTTGGCGGAAGACTAGAATAAGCTCTAAATTCGTACAACGCAAAACATGCAATCGTTAAATTACAATCTGAGATACAATGACATTAGAAAACAGCATTAGGTTGCTGCTTTTTGTAATTTCTCGTTTTTTCGCATTTTCCGTCTCCACTTTCCCCCGCTCAAATGGCAGAAAACAATTAAATTCAAATCTGAGATACCAGGCGAACAGAAATCAGCATTAGGTTGCTGCTTTTTGTATCTTCTCGTTTTTTTGTTTCTCCTTAGTATTTCGTTGCTCTCTTCTTTTAATCTATTTTTCATATTATGCCTCCACTTTGCCCCGCTCAAAATGCAGAAAACGGTTAAATTAAAATCTGAAAGATACCATGACAACAGAAATCAGTATTAGGTCGCTGCTTTTTGTCATTTCTCGTTTATTCTTGTTTCTACTAGTATTTCGTTGCTCTCTTCTATTAATTTATTTTTTCATATTCTGCCTCCACTTTGCCCCGCTCAAAATGCAGGAAACTGTTAAATTAAAATCTGAGATACCATGACATTAGAAATCAGCATTAGGTTGCTGCTTTTTGTAATTTCTCGTCTTTTCTGTTTCTCCTAGTATTTCGTTGCTCTCTTCTTTCAATCTATTTTTCATATTCTGCCTTTACTTTGGCCGGCTCAAAATGCAGAAAACTGTTAAATTAAAATCTGAGATACCATGACATTAGAAATCAGCATTAGGTTGCTGCTTTTTGTATCTTCTCGTTTTTTTTGTTTCTCCTTAGTATTTCGTTGCTCTCTTCTTTTAATCTATTTTTCATATTATGCCTCCACTTTGCCCCGCTCAAAATGCAGAAAACGGTTAAATTAAAATCTGAAAGATACCATGACAACAGAAATCAGTATTAGGTCGCTGCTTTTTGTCATTTCTCGTTTATTCTTGTTTCTACTAGTATTTCGTTGCTCTCTTCTATTAATTTATTTTTTCATATTCTGCCTCCACTTTGCCCCGCTCAAAATGCAGGAAACTGTTAAATTAAAATCTGAGATACCATGACATTAGAAATCAGCATTAGGTCGCTGCTTTTTGTCATTTCTCGTTTTTCTTGTTTCTCTCAGTATTTCGTTGCTCTCTTCTTTTAATCAATTTTTTTCATATTCTGCCTCTACTTTGCCCCGCTCAAAATGAAGAAAACGGTTAAATTAAAATCTGAGATACTAGGAAAACAGAAATCAGCATTATGTCGCTGCTTTTTGTAATTTCTCGTTTATTCTTGTTTCTCTTAGTATTTCGTTGCTCTCTTCTTTTAATCTATTTTTTCATATTCTGCCTCCACTTTGCCCCGCTCAAAATGCAGAAAATCGTTAAATTAAAATCTGAGATACAATGACATTAGAAAACAGCATTAGGTTGCTGCTTTTTGTAATTTCTCGTTTTTTCTTGTTTCTCTTAGTATTTCGTTGCTCTCTTTTTTTCGATCTATTTTTTCTCATTTTCCGCCTCCACTTTCCCCCGCTCAAATGGCAGAAAACAATTAAATTCAAATCTGAGATACCAGGCGAACAGAAATCAGCATTAGGTCGCTGCTTTTTGTAACAAGCTAAAGGAATAGGAAGAAGCAATATTTAGCAAATTTCTGATCACAAATCATTGCAACAAAAAACAAGTGGATTTTAAATTCATTTCTCCTCGGGCCCCATTATTTGGTGACCTCTGGGAAGCTGCGGTAAAATCAGCGAAAAGGCTGCTAATTACAACCACAGAACATAGTCATAATCGAAATTGAGGCAATCTCAGCTCCCGACCCATAACTCCAATGTCAAATGATCCAACGGATACAAGTGCGCTTACTCCAGGTCATTTCCTGATCGGCGAACCTTTGACCGCAGCCTCTGACGTCAACACTGATCGTCAAGAAAAAATTCTGGTTAAGCGCTGGGAATTGGTGTCACGCTTAAAACATGCATTTTGGAAAGAATGGTATACGGAATACCTCCACGAACTACAAACTCGGCACAAATGGAAAAAAACCGCTCCAAACGTGACCGAAGAATTATAGTTTTGGTGAAGGAATACAACCTTCCAGTAATGAAGTGGCCAATGGGTCGTATGATCAAAACTTATCATGGGCAAGACAACCATGTACGAGTGGTTTATGTCAAAACACCGTCCGGTGTATACAAACGACCCATCAATTGTCTCGCCCCATTATTATCAGAGGAGGTAGCAACAAAACGCTCCAAAAATTCTATTAAAGACATTGCGGAAACCACCAACACAGCGAAAAAGGTTATTGTTACCTACACTAACATCCACATTGCTTGAGTTACTTCTCATGCTGCCATTAGAATTTTCACAATCAATAAATGGGACGCAATTTGCAAACAAGCCTGGAATATTCTATGTTAAACTTAAAACCTCAAGAACGACAACTTCTGAATGGACTATGATTATATACTACGATTTGGATCCATATTGGAATGTCCGAACTAAGACAGATGTGGCCTGAACTAAAAAAATTTTCCAGCGTGCAACTCCATATTTCAACACTTTTAACATTTTTACAAAGAACTACAAACAGGAAATATGCTTAGGAAAGCCTCTCGACAACGCAGATCACCGCTGCATATAGTAGGAAACGTGGCACACCAGCTGTTCGGTGTACTTGACTCTACATATGCTGAGAAAATGGCCGAAGTAATCGAAAATCAAACCAACGAAGACTTTCTGCTACATCTACAACGAAATCCAACGTCGATTGTCGACTCCACAATGAACGTAATCAGGAAGAATAAGTCAGCCATGGACAACCGCCTAAAAGTATTGGAACAACAAGTGGGAACCATCAGCCGAGAAAGAGGAACATATCACGGCGATCATCTAATTCAGTCATACCTAGGGCTCACAGCACAACTAACTCTGCTGACAACGAGTCTTCAACGTATGCCAGTCCGACATATCTTATGTATTAAACCGGTATTCACCATCGGACAATAAACCCAACGCTAGGAGATACACTGCCGATCAATGGAATAGACTCAGGAATTTTCCGTATGAAATTTCAATTTTTAAATCAAAGTACTAATGAACATGGAAAAAATGTATTTTTGCAGCATACATAATTCTATTCCTTTTTAAAAAAATCACAAATTAGCGCTCTAGGGCAAAAGGTTTTTTTGTAATATTTTATTTTTTGTTTGAACCTTGAAAAAATTGACATTTTTATCGATCAATGGAATAGACTCAAGTACTTATAATTAATATAAATGAAAAACTTCTTGAGAATCTTAATATTAAAATGTTTTATTAGGATATTGAAAGTTTTATTAATAATGAGTGTAGCCACCTTTATTAGAAATGACTTCGTAAAGTCGATCTGACATTGAATCAAAAAGGGACTTCAAATAGATCAAGGATATTTCGCTCCAGGCGTTTTTGATGGCATTTTTCAATGATTCAACATCTTCAAATTGTCTTCCCGACTCATACACTTTACGCGAAAGCCATCCCCATACGTTCTCTATTATATTTAGATCTGGAGAGTAAGGTGGCCACTCCATTAAGGCAACATTTTGGTCTTCAATCCAGCTCTTTACGACTCTGTCAGTATGGATTGGGGTATTATCTTGCTGGAAAGTCCAATGTAATGACTCGAAAATGTTAGAAAAGTGCGGGAATGACTTTTGTAGTAGCTCTTTGTAGCAAGTTGCATTCATCTTGCATGAAACAAATTGGATTTCAAATGTGCCATAATAAGATATGGCACCCCATACCATTATTCCCCCCTCACGACTATGGTGACGAGTTAAATGTTTTTCTTTCTTCCTTAAATCGTGAAAATAGTAATTAAAACCGTCTGGTCCATCCAAATTAAAACGTTTTTCATCCGAAAAAACGGTTCGATACCATTCGGTCTTCCATGTCATGTGCTTTCGTGCAAAAAGAGAGCGAGCCTTCTTACGAGCTTCAGTGAGCGGTGGTTTTTTTTAAATTTTTAATCTCTTTAGATGTTTGGCGTTGCGTAGAACTCGTCGCACGGTTGCAATACTAGCTGTAACTCCCAAGTTTGATCGAATTTGAGCCGCAGAGCACGTGGAATTTGAGGCTTTTCGCAGAATTCTTCGCGTTTCTGTAGTCGTGAGAGCTTTTCTATTAGGAGTTTTTATGTTTTTTCCATAATTTGATGGATTTCGCAAAAAATGAGACACAACAGTCTGGCTTCTGGAAATTTTTGTGGCTATCTGCCTTGTTGTAAGGTTGCTGTCTTTATATGCCAATATTTTTGCTTTTTCCTCAGCTGTTAGGACTTTGCACCGACCCATTTTCTATTTAAATAATGAGAAGTCGCAAGAGGTAATTAAATGCACCTTTTACCTAGCACAGCTTTTCAGAAACCAAAATTACAGCCTCTGAGTCTATTCGAATGATCGCCTAAAAAGGTAATTTTTTGGCATTGGGTAAAGTAAAATAGAAATAAATCATAACTTTAAAATTTCTGCAGCCCGCTCTTATCTCCTACTGCTGTCACCCGTACTGCTCTACCAAACACAGCAAAATGTTCATCGAAAGCTTACTCCGTAAATGAGGGAATCGAAGAGAAAAACGAAAAATGCATTGAGTCTATTCCATTGATCGGCAGTGTACCTGAGTAATTAAGAGAGAAACTAGAACAAATACGGGATCACTTGTCAGCTGACCAAATGCTGCCTGTCACAACACAAAATGTGATCCAATTATACAGGCTCATGCGAGCCAAAGGAACGTGGACTGCTACCCATGTAAATTTCAAGGTAATACTACCTTTAGTTTTAATAGTTCAGTTCGAAGATTTCAGTATTATGCCAATTCCGGTCTGGGACTCAACAAGTTGGATCTTGTTCAATCTCAAAACGACTATCATAACTGTAAATACTCACCGAGATCAATTCATGGTTTCTACTCTAGAAGAATTTCGACGCTGCTTTAAACTACTCAACGAAGAATTCATCTGCTTTGATCATAAAACCGTCTTCAACGTCGACAATCGCTGCGAGTTTTAGTTGTTCAACAATAAAACAGCACCTTTATGTGAAGTGACCCACACGAGGGCTGACATGGTGTGGTCCAAAACTTAGCAAGCGAATAAATGGATCTTTGCAACATACTCTACAATGAGACTTCAGGTAGTTTGCAACGGGTCTCCGTCAACCATACAACTGGAAGGAACTGGCTTACTCTCACTGTCACCTGGATGCACAGCTCGCAATACAGAAATAAGCATCAGCACCTTCAGCACAACAATCAGCGAGGTCAAATCAACCTAAACTCGATTTGGGGACATAAGCTTACCAGCGACATCCCCTTCGCCAGCAACTGTACAATTGGAGAACCAGAAATCAGACTATCTTCAAGAATTGGATGATCTACGCCAGCAATTAGTGGCAATTAGAGGTGGGCTTCGTGTCCCGCGGTCCTCGTCATGAAAACTGCGGGCTTTGTGCCTTAAAGTCGAGTTTGGCACCAAGTCGTGCGGGCTTCGTGCGTTAGCTACAATCCCGCTAGGCCCGAAGAGGTATATTTTTATTATGAATAGTATACTTGGTATATTCCGAATACATCTGAGGGTCGGACGGTATATTTCAGTATATTTATAAGGATTGGACGGTCTATTTTATACATTTCTGAGGATCGGACTGTATATTTGATCGATAATTCCGCGGTCACACTACTTATCTTCTTCGTTTCCAGCAAACAACAACATATCATCCATCAATCAACAATTGTTGGACATATGACCGGGCCGAGCTTATTCGGCCCTAAAAGTTTCATTTCGTGTTCGGGCCGGGCCGGGCCCAAAAAAAGAGTCCGCGACCATCTCTAGTGGCAATCAATAAGCAAACCACACCATCTCAACACAGTGCAGCACCATCAAATCGCTACTTATGCTGCCCTAGCAATATCAATGCTATTGATAATTTCGTTCATTCTCCGGAGGAAGTATCAAACATGGAACCCAATTCCGTCAACAATCAACCAAGCAGAGCCACGCTGATCATCAACCCCGACCCCATTCCACGCCGCTTTTCAGTCGACTTGGGTTCGGGAGAATGTTCAGTCGCAGATTTATGCAATAATTAATATTACACAATATACACTTATCGAATAAATCAGGTCGACCCATGTACCGGGAGACATCATTACAAACGACAAAGCATAGTAGCTGAATCAACAATAACCGCTTCTGCAGCGATTTCTGCCAATGATGCGATCGCTCTTCAGAGGGCAAAAAAACTGGTGCAATTGCTGACTATCACAATATCATTTTATATCCAAATTACTTCAATATTAATTCCGAATCCAATTTCTGTACCTTTTGTTACCTATAAATAGAGTTTAAGTTTGTTGAATGAAATCAGTATCAGAAACAGTACCGAAGGGACAGGAGCTGGAATCTTCTGTGAAGAACTAGCAACCAACATATCCCTGAGACCACCAGACTGAAGCAGAGTATTCCAGGCGGAGATACATATATGAAGTATTCAAAATTGGTCTACACCTTGGAGAGACCACAAGCAGATACGGATACGGTGGACGCACTTCATCACACTCAATTACGTATGCTCTACATTGAGGATGCCGCAGATGTTTGTCCTTTGAAACATTTTGAAACAAACTTTATTCAGTGTGATAAAACAAGGTTCTGCACACAATTTTGTTGTTCCAGCTCTTATAATCTCTGAAAACTAGGCGTCAAACAATACGGACTGACAGACGAAGAGACAGACATGGCTAATAAGATAATGCGTGCAAAAATATGATCTGCTTAATTTCGGTAAGAGTACTTCAAATAATTATAAGTCCAAATTGTTATACCTGCTCATAGAACTTAAGTTGTTGTATAGGTTCATCAGAGTCGTTTTCACAAAAATCTTTAAACAGCAGGTAACCTATAACACAAATATCAGTATTAGGCATTAAAATATAGTATATATAAATTACTTACCTAAAACTTCATTAAAAATTTTGTGAAAGTTAAGTTGGCTTTCTTTTTCCAAATATTTGTACATAACGCTTCTGACACTAAAACGAAAAAATGTGCACTTGTATTAATTTATACGATTTAAGATCAGAATTATCTTCAGTTATACATATAAATTCTTTGCTTTTCTACATAGATGTATTTACACATTTACACAGACGCCTCAAAGATTGAAGGAGGAGTAGGAGCGGGCATACACTGTACAGACCCTGAGATAAGGCTGTCCTATAAGCTACCGGACCAATGCAGCATATTCCAGGCGGAAGTTTTCGCTATAGGGAAAGCGGCGGAGGCTGCTCAGTCTACGGATCGCCCACACGACGTGATCAACCTGTTCGTGGACAGCCACGCAGCGATAAGATCCATGCAGTCGTCAGTTCCAAAAATGTCTTGGCAAGCAGGGAGGCACTAGAAATCCTAAGCACGACCAAGTCAGTGCGGATCTACTGGGTTCCCAGCCACTAAGGCATCGATGGTAACGAGATGGCTGACGTTCTGGCTAAGGACGGCGTCGGGCTGGAAAACGACAGAACTGGGAACGTCCCTGTCTCCCTTAGAACGCTCCAAAGCGATCAAGAGAAAAAGGCCGACACTCAAGCAAGGAACAGGTGGAGCAACACAACCACCTGCAAAACCTCAAAAACCATGGGCAGGGAGCGCAATAGGAAACTCAGCCACTACCTACTGCACCTACCACGGAAGGACTGCAGAATGCTAGTTGGAATACTTACAGGTCACTGTCTAGCTGCGGCACATGCTGTCAAACTAGGCATCACCAACAGTGGCAGCTGCAGGAAATGCGATGAACCCGGGGCTATCGAAACCCTGGAACATCTCATCTGCATCTGCACGGGCTAGGAGAAGATACCTAGGCGCCCTGATACTGGCATCACTGGAAGATGCCTCCAAGAGGACGCCAGGGGAACTTCTTGCCTTTGCGAAAATCTCCTCGATCCTCACGGTCCATACACACCTATCCGGATAACTAAGGGCCATACTGGCCTTTGTTTTGAAAAAAATGGGAATTTCAAAGGTCTCAGGGTCTTTGTCCCAACTGATTATAGCTTTGACAGAGAGACATATCAGTAGAACATCTAGCTTTGTAAAGTTTGTATACGAAACACTTCGATCATATGATGCGTTGCCATAATTTTCTTAAATTTACAAAGGAATGAATGCATTTGCTAGCCGCACTGGAAATTATAACCGTTTAAAGTCGAATGGCATGTCGTTCGAAATCGAAGGAATCCGTGGAATCAAAACGTGGAAAAACGGGAGTCCGTATAAGATATAACAACACGAAGCATCCGTATGCGGAGCGGGAGTGGAATATTGTGTATTTTACACCATCAAATTATTGCAAAAATAAATTCATAATGAACGTATTATTCGACTGACTTCTCAACAATGAAACCATAATATGCAACAGTGAATCGTGGCCGGGTACAGCTAGTGAAACAATAATAGTAAATATAAAGTTTTAGCCCGATTTGAATACGTTCAGAGCCGCAGACTTGAGCCCAAAGTAAAAAAAATCGATATTTTGACCATGGTTATATGGGAGCTACATATAACCTTATATCGCTTTGATTTTTGTATATGATTTAAAACAGGGCTGCCCAGCCTATTGCTCCGCGAGCTCTTTTGTTTTTGTATTGGCTCCTTAACAGGTGAATATAAGCAGTTTTTTGAAGAGGACTCTTTGATACCCAGAACAAAATTAGCTAGAAAACCATCTCAAGAGATCGGACGGAAACCCAAAAAGGTCAAGCCTTTAATGATAAAAGAGGTGAACTCTAATAAGTTTGAGGTTGTTGATCGTCGCCTTATAAATCTGTGCTGAGCTTATATAAGTGATTTGCAGATTTTTTGTAAGTGCAGAGTTACAATTTTTTCAAACATTTTTCGAATAAAGGGTAGATATACCTCTATAAATATTTGCATCAGACTTGCTACCTTTCTTATGGAAAGGGAAAAATAAAAGATTCCTTCCAGATCGGGGGAAAGCTTGAAGAATTTATAGATAGGGTGAATAGTTTAAGCAGGGGTCCACACAGAGCGTCAGCACAGAACCTGAGTACACTGTGACCCTAAAAACTATTTAGGGTCTTGAGAAAAGCGTATCCTGCATCGAGTTGCATGCGGTTTTTTAAAATGATAGGCAGAGTATGTGGTTTGGTCTAAAAAAAAAAATTTTACTTTTCTATAAATAGATTCCTCAAAAATAAGAAAATCAACAAAAATCTCCAATTTGGTCAAAAAATTGTGTTTGAACGCCTTTTTCATTTCATTTTGTGTCATTCTGTAGAACGGAACATTTTATGATAGATTTAGTTTTTATAACTTTTTGTTTAAAAAATTGTTTTCTGAAAAAATCGCAAATGTGTAAGTATATTTGTTGCTTTCGAAAATGTGTGCGTTTTAAACAAACCTGTGTGGTTTTTAAAGTTAAATGTCGAGACGATCAAATTTGGGCCGGCGAACGCGAAATGTGTTACAAGTTGTGGCTTCGAGGAGCCGTGAAAGTAGCGAAGACATTACAGATCGCAATGAAAATTATCGTGTACGCACAGCAAAGCCCCGTTCAAATCAACGGAACAATGATGCAACAAAAACTGCAAATGAACGTCGTGAAATACAAAATCTACAAGGTGTTGTGTTCACGTACAATAGTGTCACCGATTACGCTTCTCATAGGCATATTAAAATTGGTCCAATGAACGACCGTTGTCACCCGTGTCAGGCATATAAATTTAAAGGTAAAGCAGATGGGATGTGCTGTGCGGGTGGTAAAGTGAAATTGCCTGAATTGGGGAGCCCACCACAACCATTAAGCACATTACTTAAGGGATTGACACCTGAGTCTAATCATTTTTTGAACAATATACGAAAGTATAATTCGAGTTTTCAAATTACATCTTTTGGCCCCACAGATATCATAAAAGACAACTTCATGCCAACGTTCAAGGTAATTAAATAGTTTTGTTTATGCAAATTGAACGTTTGTTCTCATTCTTATATTATTCAGATTCAAGGTCAAATATACCATCGAGCTGGCTCTTTGTTACCTTTCGACAACCCAGACCACCAATGTTTACAATTATATTTTATCGGGAACGCGGAAGACGAAGCTGACCGTCCGTGTTCCATTACTACCAACACGCGGAGACATACTATTTTCGATTTGCAAGATACATTCCATGATCACAATGAATTGGTTCAGCTATTCAAAACCTCGCTTGATCAAATGCCATCTGACGATCATAAAATTGTTATTCGATCTGATAAAACACCGGTTGGCGAACATTCAAGGCATTTAAATGCACAAACAGTTGACGAAGTGGCAATAGTCATAATTGGTGTCAATTTAATAATCGTGTATCCGAGACTCATCGCTGTTATGATGCACTACAATATCCCATATTGTTTTGGAGCGGCCAAGATGCCTATAATTTCAACATTAAAATGATAAATCCAGTAAATGGTAAATTGATGAATAATTTATGATTGATTTTTATTTTCATTGAAATTGAATTTAATTGAATTTAATTCAATTGTACGTCGAGAAGGAACACAGAAAGTTAGTGCTATGAATTATTACGCATGCATGCACATACGGCATAATCAAGACAACCATATATTGAGGTGTAGAGCACTTGAATCGTGATGCCATTAACAACGATAACAACGGTAATACAGAAAACGTTGGAACTATGATAATATTACCGTCATCGTATGTTGGAAGTCCACGTCATATGTTTGAGTACGCGCAAGATGCGATGTCATACGTTCGCCGTTACGGTCGACCAGACCTCTTCATCACTTTTACATTTAATCCGCAATGGGAAGAAATCTCGGAATTATTTTTTGTTGGCCAAACATCAAAGGACCGCCATGATAATTTAGCACGTGTTTTTAATCAAAAATGGAAATCGCTCATGGGTTTAATTGTCAAACACGGAGCATTTGGGTCTGTTCAATGTTGGATGTATTCAATTGAATGGCAGTAAGAGGTTTGCCTCATGCGCATATTTTGATTTGGCTGATTGATAGGTCGAATCAAATTGACGATGTGATTTCGGCCGAAATTCCAGATCGGACAGTGGGTCCTGAATTGTTTAAAGTGTTCACCAAATTTTTGATTCACGGTTCATGTGGTGCGTTGAATTTGAATTCACCTTGTATGGTTGAAGGGAAATGCTCCAAACGTTTTCCAAAAAATTTGGTCTCCGATACAGTGACGGGCATTGATGGATATCTCGAATATCGGCGTCGATCAACTGAAGATAAAAGCCATTCGGTAACTTTAATAATCAAGATTCGGTGGACTGTTCTTTTTGGATGCACCTGGAGGAACCGGAAAACCTTTGTCATTTGATTATTTTGGCTACCATTCGAGCACAAGGTAGAATCTGGCATCGCTGCCACATTATTTAATGGTGGTCGTACGGCGCACTATGCCCTTAAGTTGCCCTTGAGAATGAAGGCTGACGAAAATCATACATTTTAAGAAGATCTGCAAGATCGTACGTTGAAAGATATTCGTGGAGATAATCGATTTTATGGTGGTGCATTGATATTATCAGCAGGTGGTTTCAGACAAACATTGCCTGTTGTCAAACTAGGAACTGCTTCTGATGAAATTAATGCATGGTTGAAAACATCTAACATTAGGCGCTCTGTGAAAACACTTATATTGACTACAAATGTACGTGTTCAATTGCAAATCGATGCTTCAGCAGATTTGTTTTCCAGACAACTGTTAGACTTTGGTAATGGCATACTTCCCGCTGACAATTCTGGCTTTATAATGCTTCCAAAAAATTTTTGCACTTTTGTGTCATCGAAGGAAGACTTGATTCAGAGTGTTTCCAAATATGTAAATGATAGAAACCATGACTGGTTGAGTGAAAGTGCAATTTTGGCCGAAACAAATAAAGATGTCAAGGAGATCAACGCATCTATTTTTATATTCATCCCATCCCATCCCCCATCCCAGGTTGCGTATATCAATCAAGATGATGTTGTAAATTGTCCAGTCGAATTTCTAAATTCATTGGATTTACCTGGATTTCCGCTATATTATTTACAAGTAAAAGTTGGAGCCACCATCCGGTATTTTCACATAGTCAACTGTATGTAGCGTGCTCACGAGTAGGCAAACCATCGGCCTTAATCATTCATTGTACCGACGGCAAAACAAAGAATATTGTTTATCACAACGCAATTCAATAAACAAAATATGTTATTACATACAAATTATAATTTTTTAATTTCGATGAATTCCTAAATATTAAATTAGTAAGCAGGAAAGCGCGTGTCTGCTAGTTCTACATAAATCATAAACTCACAAATATGTATGTAGGATTTGAATCAGGCGGGCAATCAGGAAAGGGGCACACTAGAAGTGGTGCAAGTTATATGGCAGCCCTCTGATCAACCGACGATAAAGAGTCATCGATAAACATGCTGAGCGTCGTTGTGAGCAGGGAGTCGTTCGTGTCGTGTCGCTGAGAGAAGAAGTAAAAATACAGAAGTCCACACAAAATACTTTTACGAGAACTAATTTAAGCATTTAATTAACGTAATCGATACATAAAATGCTACTAGAAGAAATCATGTTAATGCGAGTTGCAGATTTGTGCTCGAAGCTATCCGAACTCAATTTGACCGGGAGAGGTAGAATACTCGATTTACAGGATAGACTTCTTGCTCACTTCGGCATTCGGGATGATGATGATGATGGTGGTTCGGATGGAGAAGACTCGGTAGTTACCGCAAACGAGTTTCCAGAGATGGCCATGCCACAAACCAGATCTTTGTTTACTCTGAAAGACGTAGAGGGTAATGTTTCCACTTTCTCAGGAACAAATAGCCCAGATGTAGAGCAGTGGGTACAGGAGTTAGAAGAATTTTCGGTTACCGTGCAGTGGAGCACGCTTCAGTTGTTTATTTATGCCAAACAGTTGCTTGATGGAGCTGCAAAATTATTTGTACGCAGTCAGAAAAATATTAGAGACTGGGATTCACTAAAGGAGTCATTGCGACAGGAGTTTACAGTCAAAATATATTCTGCGGAAGTACATAGGAAGCTAAGACAACGTATGCAAAAGAAGGGAGAAACGTTATACGAATTTCTATACGCTTTGATGGAAATAGCTAAGCCAGTGACACTGGATGAAGAAAGTTTGGTAGATTACTTCGTGAAGGGCGTACCAGATATTGTTCATGAGGGAAAGACAGGGGCAAAGTCGAAAAGGGAGTTTACAGCGTCCGGTCTCGAACTTAAAAATGTTGTGCATCCTGTGGTCATTTTTAAAGGCCTAGTAGACACTGGAGCTGATCTCTGTCTGATGCGTCGACGTGTTTTCCTTAAACTGGGTAATGAGATACTGACAGGCAAAGGAAAACGTTTGACAGGAATAGGAGAAAGCCTGGTACTGACTTTTGGGAGTTTTACTATACCAGTGCACATTGACGGAATCCCAATGAATGTCGAATTCCACGTAGTACCTGACGAGGACATGGGTTTTGACGAAATTTTAGGCAGAACGATTTTAGATACCGTCGATATGAATGTGACTAAGGGCGGCACTGAGTTCGTGCTGAGGACTGAAATGAAAAGCCAGAATAAATACCACATAGAGGACAGCTCATGCAGCGATTTATTGTCAGAGTTCAGGAACATGTGTTCAGAACAGGTGGATGTGTGCTCTAAGGTAGATTTGTCTCATTTAGGCCAGTTACAGCAGTTGGAGGTGAAGAAGCTAGTAGAAGATTACGCACCCATTCGCAACGCTAATGCGCCAGTGGAGATGAAGATCATCTTGAGAGATGAGGTTCCAGTATACCAACATCCACGTCGTTTCCCAGTTTGTGAGCAGCAAACAATACACGAACAAGTTAAAGAGTGGCTAGTTGAGAAAATCATACAGCCGAGTACCTCGGAGTATGCATCTCCAGTGGTTTTGGTAGCGAAGAAAAATGGAAAGAAACGCCTATGCTGCGACTATCGGAAACTGAATGAGAAGATAATAAGAGACAATTTCCCAATGGCTTATATGGAGAGTGTGTTAGACAAGCTTCAGGGTTCCATGATCTTTACGACATTGGATTTAAAAGACGGTTTTTTTAATGTTCCAGTTGAAGCAGGGTCTCGAAAATATACTTCATTTGTTACGCAAAGTGCCCACTTTGTATGAATTCTTATATGTTCCATTCGGCATATCGAATTCACCCGCCGTTTTCCCCAGGTTTATAATGGCAGTTTTTAGGGAGCTTGTAGCGAGCAATGTTGTCGTAATTTATATGGATGATGTCATAATACTGAGCCAAGATAATGAAGAATTAGAGGTAGCTGCAGAAAATGGTTTGCGTATCAATTGGGGAAAATGCCAAATATTGCAGAGGAAAGTGAGTTTTCTGGGATACATTATTCAGGATGGAACAATAACACCAGGAGCTGAGAAGATTCAGTCTGTGAAAGAATTTCCCATACCACGAGATAAGAAAGGTATCCAAAGATTTTTAGGTTTGACTTCATATTTTAGAAAATTCATAAACGGATACGCTACAGTCGCCAGGCCTTTATCGGATTTACTGAGAAATGAGTCATGAGAAATGAGAAATAGCGAGCCAGTATTGAAACTTTACGATCCCAATTTATCCACACTGACGCGTCCAAGTACGGTTGTGGAGCAGTCTTATTGCAAAAGGATCCTGTAGACAGTATGTTTCAACCTGTTCAATATATGAGTCGGAAAACAACACCGTTTGAGGAAAAATTTGAGCTAGAAGTATTGGCGATCATAGGAGCTTTAGTTAAGTGGCGTATTTATGTGTTGGGTATTAATTTTACCATCGTAACCGACTGTAATGCTTTTAAGATGACTATGAATAAAAAGGAAGTTCCACTAAGGGTAGCTCGTTGGGCATTATATTTGCAGGACTTCAATTATAAGATAGAGCACCGTTCGGGGTTGAAAATGAAGCATGCCGATGCGTTAAGTCGAGTCTCTTGTAACTTTTTTACAGATGTATTAGAACATCGTTTGAAGGTAGCTCAATTGAATGACGATTGGATAAAAGCAGTTAGGAGCCTAGTAGGGAATGAAGGTTATGAAGATTTTTATATTCAGAACGATATTCTTTTGAAGGATCAAAATCGGGAGCTAGTTGTAGTGCCGTCAGTAATGGAGAACGAAATCATTTCGAATGCGCATAATCAAGGGCACTTTTCAGCTAAGACGATAAATTTAATAGAAAAATCATACTTTATTCCGAAGCTAAAAGATAAGGTCGAACGAATTAATGGTTGTGTTAGGTGTATTATAGTTAATGCAAAGTCAGGGAAAAATGAAGGGTTTTTGACATCTATAGACAAGGGGAACTTGCCATTTGTAACTTACCATGTCGATCATGTCGGTCCCATGGAACTAACTAATAAGCGTTATAACCACATTTTAGTTGTGGTGGACGGGTTTTCTAAATATGTTTGGCTCTACCCAACTCGTAGCACTGGGGTAGATGAGGTCTTGAACAGTTTGGAAAAGCAAGCGATAAACTTTGGAAATCCTCACCATATTGTTTCAGATAGGGGAACTGCATTTACGTCACACGCATGTAGAGAGTACTGCGAATCAACACCTACTGGTGAAGCAGATTCGGGACCCGAATGCGTCACTTTGGAGAGTATGCAGTTAGAAATGTCTGTAGCGTCCGTGTCCGTCGAGTCCGCACCCAACTCCTTAACTATCCCATCAGTTTTGCTTCCACTAGCTAATAGACGTCCTGGACCACCGGATATTTCCATCACAGGTCCCATACCTGTGGTTCCAAAACCACTGGTGGAAGTCCCATCAAAGCGGCAAATTTTTGGATCACGGCTTGCCCCTGACCTTACATCAAACGATGTAACTGTTTTTATTCAAAGCAAAATAAAAGCCGATGGCTTAAAGGTGGATAAGTTTAATTTCTATTATGCCAGGGCGATAGCTTCCTTCAAAAAAGCGTCTTCCCGAATCATTTCGCCACCATTTGCTTTGCCAAATTTTGGCCGGAGCATTTGGTGGTGAAAGAATACAAGGCTAAGAAGAAAAATAGGCCCCCCATAACTCTTCATAGTACTTCTACTTCCACCCATCCAAAAACCGAACTTCCTCTCTTTTAATTAGCTACCAGAATGCTAGAGGCTTTCGTAGTAAGCTCATCACCCTGATGAGCGCCTCGTTCTCAGAGACTATAAAAGCTAGAGCAACGAAATTTTGTTTCCAGACTCATGTGATATCACACTGTTACAAGTGTATTTCAAAATTTCGCCCTGCGCCCTTCGCCCCCACAAAGGGCGAAAATCTGTGGCATCCACAATTTTGAAGATACAATAAAACTAAAAGCGCAGTATCGTAGAGAATGACCCTATCTACCAGATTGCCGAATCTATTATAGCCAGAGTAAAGAAATTAATTTTCAGTTGCTTCCCTCACCTCCTCTGCCGATGCTAACGCTTCTAGAATATTTTTTCTAGATGTATTATCTACGTTTTAGATGTAGTTAACAGATATAGCAAACAAATGTAAAATTTAAATTTTTTTTTTTTTTAATCATTAGCCCACAAGTTTATATACTGACCGAGTACGGGTATAAAAGTAGAGTTGCGACTAGAAGCGACTCACGTCCCTTCTCGTTTTTAAAGAATTTTTGAAAACTGTTACTTTTTTTAAAGGTTTTTATAGAGGTAGCGCTTTGTTGTAAAGAACTTTGCCATTCTGAAAAGATAACGCTACTTAACACGACAATTCCTATGTGGCCCAAAATGACTTTTTCTAATAGATTTCGGGATTTTAATTCTTTTAAAGAATTATGGATTTTTTTATGGTTTAGTTTTTTTTTAAAGAATTTTTTAAAATCTGTTATTTTTTTCATGTTTTTTTTAGAGGTAGTACTTCTATTTTTCACATAACTTAAGTATCTTATATATGGTTGCTTGGGACTTTGCAGTTCTGAAAAGCTGATAAATGCAGCTATAAATCATAAGTTTAATTTCTATTATGCCAGGGCGATAGCTTCCTTCAAAAAAAAGCGTCTTCCCGAATCATTTCGCCACCATTTGCTTTGCCAAATTTTGGCCGGAGCATTTGGTGGTGAAAGAATACAAGGCTAAGAAGAAAAATAGGCCCCCCATAACTCTTCCTAGTAGTCAGACCAGTGCTCCATCTCCACCCTCATCTTCCCGTTCTACTTCCACCCATCCAAAAGCCGAACTTCCTCTCTTTTAGTTAACTACCAGAATGCTAGAGGCTTTCGTAGTAAGCTCATCACTCTTTTTTTTTGGAGAGTCTCTCACTTTCGTCCCACGTTATTGTGTTTACCGAGGCCTGGTTAAAGCCGAAGTTTTAGCAGATCGGTACACAATCTTTAGAAATGACCGTTCGTCTCGACATGGCGCCTGGGTCCTCATTGCAGTGGACTCAAACTTCACGTCGGAACACGTCCACGTTCAACAAGACCTGGAATTCCTGTTCGTAAAACTGGTTCTTCCAGGCTTTTGCATTTTTATTACTTGCTCATATATTCCACCATCCTCGGATATCTTAATATACGAGCACCACCTGTCCGCTTTAAAAACTGTTTCTTCCTCGCTATCAGATAAAGACCATATGATAGTTCTTGGTGATTTCATTTTGCCAGGTTCTGTTTGGTCTTCGGTTACCGACTGCAACAACCTTGTGCCCATGTCACGACATGACTTTATCGACGGTTTGTTGGAACTATCCTTGTCAACCATGTGAAAAAATCCTTGGGTCGATTGCTTGATCTGTGCTTTGTCTCGGATCCGACCAAAGCGTTGCTTACCCGAGCCCTTCCGCTCAATATACCTGAAGACTTCTACCATCCTACATTCGAAGTGTCGGTCGATATTGGGCCTACTATATTGGATCGAACGGGCAGGCTATCTGAACGTGTCCGTTGCTTTCGTAAAGCCGAGCTTACGAAGCTTAATAACCTCATAAGGGATTTTGAGTGGTCCGCTCTGTACTTGTGCACTGACGTTATGAAAGGAAAAAACATATTTTACAATGTACTTGACACACTTTTTGATTTTTCTGTCCGACTTTCTTGTACGGTTAGATCTGGAGAGCCTCCTTGGTTTACCAATGAGTTATCCAGTCGAAAAAATTGAAAATGAAGACTTTATAGAAAATTTTAAGAAGTTGGTTTTCCGTCTTCTCTCTCTCGCTATGTAATAGCTCAGTAAAATTTCTCCGTCCTCAATGCTTTAAAAATTACCTATTTCGATGCAGGATACGCTTTTCACAGGACCCTAAACAGTTTTACAGCTTCGTAAATAATAAGCGCAGAAGGTCCGCACATCCATTCTCGCTAATTTCCTAATATGACGGAAAACAATGATCAGGCAATTGCCATTATTTTTGACAATTTTTCAAAAAAAAATTCATATTAAAGCTACTCTGGTCAGCCGTATCCATACAGTTTACCAAGGTAGAATGGCATTTTCAGCCCCTTGTTAAATGAAAGCTCACTGCTTCAAAATCTTCGACTAGTTAAGCTGGTGGTTGAATTCTTCATGCTTCCCCCCGATCTGGAATCATTTATTATTCCTCTCCATAAGAAAGGTAGCAAGTCTGATGCTTATAACACTACCCGACACGAGTTTTCCTCAAGGATCAAAACCAACTTTTTCTGAAAAATTTCGGGCTTAAAAATAGTTAAATGATATTTTTTTTCTATGGCAGAACTTTTTATAGGCGCAGGGCGTATATTATATTTGTGGTAAAAGTCGATGTGTGTTACACAGAGAAGGAAAATTTTCCGACCCCATAAAGTATATATATTCTTAATCAGCATCAATAGCCGAGTCTCTGTCTGTCTGTCTGTCTCTCCGTCTGTCCGTCCTGATGAGCGCCTCGTTCTCAGAGACTATAAAAGCTAGAGCAACGAAATTTTGTTTCCAGACTCATGTGATATCACACTGTTACAAGTGTATTTCAAAATTTCGCCCTGCGCCCTTCGCCCCCACAAAGGGCGAAAATCTGTGGCATCCACAATTTTGAAGATACAATAAAACTAAAAGCGCAGTATCGTAGAGAATGACCCTATCTACCAGATTGCCGAATCTATTATAGCCAGAGTAAAGAAATTAATTTTCAGTTGCTTCCCTCACCTCCTCTGCCGATGCTAACGCTTCTAGAATATTTTTTCTAGATGTATTATCTACGTTTTAGATGTAGTTAACAGATATAGCAAACAAATGTAAAATTTAAATTTTTTTTTTTTAATCATTAGCCCACAAGTTTATATACTGACTGAGTACGGGTATAAAAGTAGAGTTGCGACTAGAAGCGACTCACGTCCCTTCTCGTTTTTAAAGAATTTTTGAAAACTGTTACTTTTTTTAAAGGTTTTTATAGAGGTAGCGCTTTGTTGTAAAGAACTTTGCCATTCTGAAAAGATAACGCTACTTAACACGACAATTCCTATGTGGCCCAAAATGACTTTTTCTAATAGATTTCGGGATTTTAATTCTTTTAAAGAATTATGGATTTTTTTATGGTTTAGTTTTTTTTTAAAGAATTTTTTAAAATCTGTTATTTTTTTCATGTTTTTTTTAGAGGTAGTACTTCTATTTTTCACATAACTTAAGTATCTTATATATGGTTGCTTGGGACTTTGCAGTTCTGAAAAGCTGATAAATGCAGCTATAAATCATAAGTTTAATTTCTATTATGCCAGGGCGATAGCTTCCTTAAAAAAAAGCGTCTTCCCGAATCATTTCGCCACCATTTGCTTTGCCAAATTTTGGCCGGAGCATTTGGTGGTGAAAGAATACAAGGCTAAGAAGAAAAATAGGCCCCCCATAACTCTTCCTAGTAGTCAGACCAGTGCTCCATCTCCACCCTCATCTTCCCGTTCTACTTCCACCCATCCAAAAACCGAACTTCCTCTCTTTTAGTTAACTACCAGAATGCTAGAGGCTTTCGTAGTAAGCTCATCACTCTTTTTTTTTTGAAGAGTCTCTCACTTTCGTCCCACGTTATTGTGTTTACCGAGGCCTGGTTAAAGCCGAAGTTTTAGCAGATCGGTACACAATCTTTAGAAATGACCGTTCGTCTCGACATGGCGCCTGGGTCCTCATTGCAGTGGACTCAAACTTCACGTCGGAACACGTCCACGTTCAACAAGACCTGGAATTCCTGTTCGTAAAACTGGTTCTTCCAGGCTTTTGCATTTTTATTACTTGCTCATATATTCCACCATCCTCGGATATCTTAATATACGAGCACCACCTGTCCGCTTTAAAAACTGTTTCTTCCTCGCTATCAGATAAAGACCATATGATAGTTCTTGGTGATTTCATTTTGCCAGGTTCTGTTTGGTCTTCGGTTACCGACTGCAACAACCTTGTGCCCATGTCACGACATGACTTTATCGACGGTTTGTTGGAACTATCCTTGTCAACCATGTGAAAAATTCCTTGGGTCGATTGCTTGATCTGTGCTTTGTCTCGGATCCGACCAAAGCGTTGCTTACCCGAGCCCTTCCGCTCAATATACCTGAAGACTTCTACCATCCTACATTCGAAGTGTCGGTCGATATTGGGCCTACTATATTGGATCGAACGGGCAGGCTATCTGAACGTGTCCGTTGCTTTCGTAAAGCCGAGCTTACGAAGCTTAATAACCTCATAAGGGATTTTGAGTGGTCCGCTCTGTACTTGTGCACTGACGTTATGAAAGGAAAAAACATATTTTACAATGTACTTGACACACTTTTTGATTTTTCTGTCCGACTTTCTTGTACGGTTAGATCTGGAGAGCCTCCTTGGTTTACCAATGAGTTATCCAGTCGAAAAAATTGAAAATGAAGACTTTATAGAAAATTTTAAGAAGTTGGTTTTCCGTCTTCTCTCTCTCGCTATGTAATAGCTCAGTAAAATTTCTCCGTCCTCAATGCTTTAAAAATTACCTATTTCGATGCAGGATACGCTTTTCACAGGACCCTAAACAGTTTTACAGCTTCGTAAATAATAAGCGCAGAAGGTCCGCACATCCATTCTCGCTAATTTCCTAATATGACGGAAAACAATGATCAGGCAATTGCCATTATTTTTGACAATTTTTCAAAAAAAAATTCATATTAAAGCTACTCTGGTCAGCCGTATCCATACAGTTTACCAAGGTAGAATGGCATTTTCAGCCCCTTGTTAAATGAAAGCTCACTGCTTCAAAATCTTCGACTAGTTAAGCTGGTGGTTGAATTCTTCATGCTTCCCCCCGATCTGGAATCATTTATTATTCCTCTCCATAAGAAAGGTAGCAAGTCTGATGCTTATAACACTACCCGACACGAGTTTTCCTCAAGGAACAAAACCAACTTTTTCTGAAAAATTTCGGGCTTAAAAATAGTTAAATGATATTTTTTTTTCTATGGCAGAACTTTTTATAGGCGCAGGGCGTATATTATATTTGTGGTAAAAGTCGATGTGTGTTACACAGAGAAGGAAAATTTTCCGACCCCATAAAGTATATATATTCTTGATCAGCATCAATAGCCGAGTCTCTGTCTGTCTGTCTGTCTCTCCGTCTGTCCGTCCTGATGAGCGCCTCGTTCTCAGAGACTATAAAATCTAGAGCAACGAAATTTTGTTTCCAGACTCATGTGATATCACACTGTTACAAGTGTATTTCAAAATTTCGCCCTGCGCCCTTCGCCCCCACAAAGGACGAAAATCTGTGGCATCCACAATTTTGAAGATACAATAAAACTAAAAGCGCAGTATCGTAGAGAATGACCCTATCTACCAGATTGCCGAATCTATTATAGCCAGAGTAAAGAAATTAATTTTCAGTTGCTTCCCTCACCTCCTCTGCCGATGCTAACGCTACTAGAATATTTGTTCCAGATGTATTATCTACGTTTTAGATGTAGTTAACAGATGTAGCAAACAAATGTAAAATTAAATAAATTTTTTTTTTTATCATTAGCCTACAAGTTTATATACTGACTGAGTACGGGTATAAAAGTAGAGTCGCGATTAGAAGCGACTCACGTCCCTTCTCGTTTTTAAAGAATTTTTGAAAACTGTTACTTTTTTTAAAGGTTTTTATAGAGGTAGCGCTTTGTTTTTTCACATAACTTAAGTACCTTATATCTGGTTGTAAAGAACTTTGCCATTCTGAAAAGATAACGCTACTTAACACGACAATTCCGATGTGGCCCAAAATGACTTTTTCTAATAGATTTCGGGATTTTAATTCTTTTAAAGAATTATGGATTTTTTTATGGTTTAGTTTTTATTTAAAGAATTTTTTAAAATCTGTTATTTTTTTCATGTTTTTTTTAGAGGTAGTACTTCTATTTTTCACATAACTTAAGTATCTTATATATGGTTGCTTGGGACTTTGCAGTTCTGAAAAGCTGATAAATGCAGCTATAAATCATACCCAGACACGTTGATACTGATTGATACGTTGATTTGATACTTTTTTCGCGGTAGTTTTTCAAGAAATTTTGACTTTGAAAACTCAGGAAAAGTCGAAAAAAAATTATATCCTGTCCTTTATTTTTGTGTGTATAGGTGCATTAATTAGGCGTCGTTTAAGGTATTGTTCATTAAAACTATGGAGAAACGGTGGAGCTACAGTTCGTATGAAAAAAATTATCAAAAAAATACCTTTTTGAAAGTTGCGGGCCCAACTGCCAATTGGGAACAAAGCAAACGCATTCCGGAACTTGGTCCGCAACCGTCAAAAAGGTATTTTTTGATCATTTTTTCATTTTATATTATGTGAAAAAGGAGCTACCTCTGAAGAAAGCATAAAAAAAACGTACCAGTTTTTAAAAATTCTTGCAACATATATGCAAATCACTTATATCTCCATCTCAGCATGGATTTATAAGGCGACGATCAACAACCACAAATTTATTAGAGCTGACCTCTTCCAAGGTAGACGCATGTTATTCAGTAAATCATTCGACTCTGTAAAACACTCACTTCTAGCAAAAAAACTTGACCTTTTAGGGTTTCCGCCTAATCTTTTGAGATGGATTTCTAGCTACCTTTGTTCTAGGTCTCAACGAGTCCTCTTCAAAAACTCCTTCTCTTCACCTGTTAAGGTTACTTCTGGAGTACCACAGGGCAGCCATCTAGCCCTACTTTTCACACTCTTTTTTAATGACCTGCCTTCAGTATTAACAAATTCTCGAGTACTTGTGTATGCGAATCATACTACAAGTACAAGGACATTTCAATAACTTTCAGTCATGGTGTTGTGCAAATATGTTACACCTAAATGCCTCGAAATGCAAAGTTATGACATTTCATCGGTCCAGCCCCATGTTGGCTCCTTAAACCCTCTGCGGTGGTTCTCTTGAGAGAATTACATTAGTTGATGATCTTGGTGTTAAACTAGACTCCAAGTTACAGTTTTCTGAACACATTTCCACCATGGTAAATAAGGCCATGGGCGTGCTTGGTTTTATAAAAAGGTGGTCTAAGGAGTTTGACGATTCCTACATAACGAAGACTCTCTATATCTCGCTTGTTCGTCCGATTTTAGAGTACGGCTCTTGTGTGTGGTGCCCCCAGTACAAAGTACACCAGGACCGTATAGAATCAGTCCAGAAAAACTTTTTACTTTTTGCTCTGCGTGGCCTCAACTGGGATGCAGATGTGAGACTGCCATCTTACCCTCGTAGACTGCTTTTAATAAACCTTCCAACCTTAGTTAGTCGTAGAAAAATGCTTGGTGTGATTTTTATGCACAACCAGACTGCTTTTAATAAACCTTCCAACCTTAGTTAGTCGTAGAAAAATGCTTGGTGTGATTTTTATGCACAACCTGATCAAGGGTGACGTAGATAGCCCTGACTTGTTGAGCCGCATAAACTTTACGATTGCTATTAGATCTACTAGAAACTTTATTTCGTTGTTCCTTCCACTATGTAGATCAAATTATTCCTTGCATGAACCGTTAAGAGCAGAGCTCGCAAATAACCGTTGACCGTTTTTTCCTTAGCGGTCTGCTCGCGAGAAGAACCGAAAAACCCATGCACGCTTGCTCTCTCTCCGAGCAGAACCCTTCGTTTCTATTCGTTTTGGTCTTCGGTTGATGGTTCTTAGTTGAGCTGTTCGTGCTATACTCGTTCAATAACAAACTCATAGAGAGCGATCCGACTGGCGCTCGCTCATAGAGAGTCACCAGAAAAGCAGTAAATGAAAGGGTCAGCGTAAACAGTCTTTTTTGTTTATATTTTGTTTTTGTAGGGACTGCAGCTGCATACAAACGCAAAAGACCTTTATTTTCTTCGCTCGCGACAAAACGGTCTTTGAAAGAGCAGAGCAGAGTTTTGGGTTGAGCAAAGACCGATTTTTTCGAGAGCCGATGGCAACGGTTCTGCTCTGACTTTTTGCTAAAAGGTTCTGAAATAACAGTTATTTTCGGAAAACAACAAACGGTCGACTGTTATTTGCGAGCTCTGGTTTAGAGTCTTATGCTCGGACTATAATTCTCTATACCTTTTAATATCCACCACTAATTCCATTCGTCTTAAATCTTTAATACTAACTACCTTTCCCGTAATTAGTACTATTTCTTAGCTATCTTTGCATATTTAGCTCTTTAAGTTGTGTTTAGCTCTAATTTTCCTCGAACATTAGTCTAACCCCTATCTGTCCTGCATGTTCGCGATCGGTTCGGTAACGCGCGTCGTGCGGCCGCGCCCCTCAGTCGGTCGGGCGGGAGGAGGGGCTGCGTTTCTAGCCTGGGTTCCGCGCGTAACAGGCTTCGTCGCATGGGCCACTTGATGGTGCAGTCATTGCATATCAACGTCCAGACAAAATTAAAGGAGCATGACAATATGTAGCTGTGATTTTCTGAATGCTGTGGAATAGTGTTGAGTAAAGAGTGTTCACTTTAGTGAACAAGCTCAGTTGCTCACTTGTTCACTCAGTTCAATGCTTTTTTCCACTCATGTTATTTTTCCGTTTTTTTTTTAGTTACACTCGAAATACATTACATAGATATGTATGTATTTATGTTTTGCAACCCCCTACCCCCCTCCCACCTACACACACACCACAGTGTAAGATCTACAATGTAATTTTAGAACAACTGAAAAAGTGGGTGAACCACTGAACAGGGAACAACTGAGTGAACAACTGCGCAAGTGAACAACTGAGTGAACAAGTGAGCAACTGAACAAAAAATTAGTTAACATGTTCAGTTCAGAAGTGTATTTCACTGACTCATGACCAACCCAACTCTACTGTGGAATATGTAGTACACATAACGTACAATTCTGGCGGGAAATACAGATATGTATGTGTGCGATTGGGATCTTTGTAATGGCTGGACTGTGATTTGCATTCGGAGACACTTCTTATAGGAAAACTATTAGATGGGAAACAGAGAATCGGTTGAGCCATCCAATGGATACATGTACATATGGCCGGGAACAGAATTCTTTACTAAAATATATTTATTATATACGAATGTTACGTTGTAAAAACTATTCGACGCAACGAAATTATTTAATTCCAGAACATAACGTTTCAAACCTATGGAAATCTCATGCAACTTTTGTTAAATTATACTGCACGCACACAAATACATAGTATACATATACGTAAGAGTAATTAAAATTGTTTATTGAATTTACATACATATGTTTAATACACGTAAAATTGATTACTTACTAAATTAATATATCAAAACATATATATTTACAATGTATTTTAAGTTGTCCTGCTTTCCGTACATTGAAACATTATTGAAGCTTACATACGTTAAACATAAATACTCATTTACAACAGTAAACATGGATGCAACCATACATCTCCACATACATATGTACATATATATATTCAAACATATAACAGTAATGTTGAATGGAACAATTTGGATATATGTCTGTACATGCACGCATATTTAAAATGAGTACCTGGGGTCTGGTAAGGTTAATTTCTTGCTGGCCCGTGCAGCTGGAGTACATTTTGACTTTTCCATTGCCATCAGATAGCTGACATCAGCTAACACAGCTTCCAAGTCTGCCATAGCCTTAATATATTTTTGTTTACGTTGACTTCTCTTTCATTCACATAAATTGTCAGCTATTGTTTTAAGTTTAATTTGGTTGATTAAACCATTACCAAATAATAGTTATTTTGAATCAATTAGTGTGCTAATTTATTGCTGACAACAAAAATAAATAGTATGTATATATTTTTCTTTAAACACTTCTTCCTCTTATCAGAAGTTTACAAGTTAACATATCGATAAATATCAACGGTGGCATATGTATGGCATTCCTAAAAGCGATTTGGATTTGGCTTATAACCTTCTCCCACACAACACAGGGTGGAAATTTTATAAACATGTGAAACACCAATTGCACATTGAGACCCCGGCGGAGCTTTAATTGGTGATGATCAAATTTATAACGTAATTGTTACAGCTCATGCATTAATTATTTTTTTTTAGTAATACCTATTATAATTGGAGGGTTTGGTAATTGATTAGTTCCTTTAGCTCTTCCTCGAATAGATAATATAAGATTTTGATTTTCCACCGGCGGAACGGTAGGAAGTTTTGACAAATGTGAAATTCCGATTAACACTGGCACCATCCACTATCCATGAGAAACAGCTGCTGCTCACAATTACGTTCGGTGAACATTTGCTTACGTTTATACCCTCTGCACACTGAGCCCATCCCGGAGGAACGGTGGGAATTTTTGAAATATGTGAAACTCCGATTCACACTGCGACCATCCACCATCCCCCATCCATGAGAAACAGCTGATGCTCATAATTGCGTGCGGAAATTTGTTTACGTCTTTAATTAAAATGAATATTAATAATATTGCAATGGTTGTAAATGTGATTCAACAGCAAAACATATTCTTGACCAAACTAATAATGTTGCTGCACATGGATGATGAGGATGTGGACGAGGAGGAGATATTATAATTGATATTTGTTTCGAAAAAACTGAAGCGTGGTGATTTGTGACTTCATCTACAAAATTTAATCAATGTTTTAAATACAATATATATTATAGGGCTTTTTAGAAGCGGTTCGGGACATTTTGGGAGAAAGATGTAGCCGAAAACAAAGTTGCTGTTTAATGCAAATTTTATATCGCCATAGCATTGTATACTTTGGGCTGTTTTATGAGTAAAGAATAGACGGAGGGCTGTTAGCCAACAGCGTGTGCAATTTCCTGCATGAGTTTTGCAAAACACTCCTCATAAACAAATTCCCAGAGGATAGTCCACAAACTATCTCACTTCTGAGTTATTGTGCCTGAGAATATTTTGACATCAGATGTTTTGTTGTTGTTTTTTTCCATTTTTCTGTCTGTCCTTGTTTACATTTTCGTAGTGAATTCCGATTTTTCGTTGTGAATGTCAAATATTTATGGTTGCATTTGACAATTATCGAAAAAATACCGCATGGAAACGTGCGAATTAGGAACATCCCAGATGGATGGCGGAATAACTGGGAAATTTTCGGAACGGCAAAACCTTACGGCCCATCCCAGAAATGGATGGGGGATGGTGGATGGTCGTCAGTGTGAAAAGGCTATTATAATTGAAATTAATATAAATAATATTGATATGGTTTTGAATGTGATTCAGCAGCAAAGCAAGTTCCTGTAGCCGAAAAAAACGATGCGCTTTTTAATGAAAATTTTATGTCGCCATAGCATTGTATACTTTCGGCTGTATTTCTGAGTACAGAATAGTCGGTCGGCTGTCAGACAACAGTGAGTGCATGAGTTTTGCAAAACAATCATCATAAACAAATTCCCAGAAGATAGTCCACAAACTATCTCACTTCCGAGTTGTTGTGCAAATTTTGACATATCAGATGTTTTTTTGTTGTTTTTTTCCATTTTCCATTGTTTACATTTTGGTAGTGAATTTCTATTTTTCGTTGTGAATGTCTATTACACTACCCGACACGATTTTTCTTCCAAGAACTTAGAAATTGTTTGATGATACAGTGGCTACATCGCATAATCGGACACTTGTTTACCCAGTTCAAAAGTGCTCAAAAAGTATACAGAAATGCGATTGTTGTTCTTTAACTTTTACTATAACTTCATATTATTATCTATCTAAATCATTAAGCCTATTACTTAGATCCAAAAACTGTTTGCTGGCAAACTCATGTCATATAATTCGCTAGCGGCCATGTGGTGTGACCAGAGGTGTGCACTGCATTCCGTACGGTTATACTGCTCAGACAGATGCTTGGTTTTGTTAAAAGTTAATGAAATGCACTTCTTCAGCTGAGGTCGTTCTCTCCAGACATATCCTGGGCTCCCCGATATTTTATTGGCAAGGTAGTTTGTCTGACTATCAGCAGCAGCAGATGGCGACGCCTCCCGTGCCGACCACCGTGTAGACAACATGTTTAAAAACCATATTTGATTTATATTCATGAAAATTAATTAAAATAATATATTATAATATCCATATAATTGTCCTTCATATAACGCTGCATTAATTAGATTCTATTTTTCTTCATAATTTCACTATTTAATTTGGTTTTTTGCTCTCATATTGAAATGATTGCTTCGAGTTTGCTGGCCACTTAAGCCTAGTGCTCAGATCCGAAAAAACACCTCGAAAACTGTTTTCTCGGCTCTGTACGGAAGGCAGTACCACTAACCATACAGTATATAGATGTGCCAGTTCATACAACGAAAGTGTTACAGAACAATTTGCAGCTCCAGGTCCTATGCTCTCAGGGCCTATGCTCTCAGTAGGACCTGAGAGAGAGAGAGAGCACGGCCATGGTGCAACAATAAATCTTTGCCAGTCGTTTGTCAAACGTCGTCGAAAGAGGTTTTGTAGCGCACGACTTTTTTCTGTCTTCTTCTTTCTCACAAATAATTTTATTTTTATTATCTTAAACATTTTTCTGAATTATGAATTAAATGTCAGTATTTGTTTTTGATTATTTCGATTTATTATTATTTATATTTATTTATTAGCGAAAAAACTTTCTTGCCTGTCAGCGGAGAAGTAAAACACTTGTTATCTCTTTCTAGCGCGTGTTTGTCTCTGAGTGCCGAGATATTAGAGTTGAAAATATTAATGGTCCATTTTTCAGCTATTTTCATCTCCAGGTCCTAAGGTCTTTGGCTCGGGTACGGGGACCGAGGCAATTCGGCATGTACATACATATGTATGTGTCTACACAGACACGACAAAATTTTGCCAATGTTTACGTTTCGAAACCGCGGTTTGATTTTTTTAGTTTCCAGGTTACGTAAATGTGTGTGTGCAACATATTCACACATACTGTGCTTGTGTGTGGGTTCTACAATTTTTGGCCGCTTAAACTGAAATTTGCATTAAAAATTTTGTTTGTTGCAGGCAGATATCCAGTCAATCAGCCAGCAAGTGCGATAAGAAAAACCGGAGGTTTAAAGAGATGTTCAGTAAAAATCGGGATTTTCCATTGACACTTTTGCACTGTCCGATTATGCGTTTAGTCTCAATAAATTACTTTTTTTCGATTTTCGAAAAGCAAACTCGAAGCAATCATTTCAATATGAGAGCAAAAAACCAAATTAAATAGTGAAATTATGAAGAAAAATAGAATCTAATTAATTCAGCGTTATATGAAGGACAATTATATGGATATTATAATATATTATTTTAATTAATTTTCATGAATATAAATCAAATATGGTTTTTGAACATGTTGTCTACACGGTGGTCGGCACGGGAGGCGTCGCCATCTGCTGCTGCTGATAGTCAGACAAACTACCTTGCCAATAAAATATCGGGGAGCCCAGGATATGTCTGGAGAGAACGACCTCAGCTGAAGAAGTGCATTTCATTAACTTTTAACAAAACCAAGCATCTGTCTGAGCAGTATAACCGTACGGAATGCAGTGCACACCTCTGGTCACACCACATGGCCGCTAGCGAATTATATGACATGAGTTTGCCAGCAAACAGTTTTTGGATCTGAGTAATAGGCTTAATGATTTAGATAGATAATAATATGAAGTTATAGTAAAAGTTAAAGAACAACAGTTTTATCGCATTTCTTTATACTTTTTGAGCACTTTTGAACTGGGTAAACAAGTGTCCGATGGAGCCACTGTATATATTTTTTTTCAACGGCAAATTCGAATAGGGCTAATTTTGCAGTTTTATTGATTTTATCATATCAAAGATACTGGTTTTTATACCCGTACTCAAAAGAGTTAAGGGGTATACTGTATTTGTGGTAAAAGTCGATGTGTGCAACACAGAGAAGGAAAATTTTCCGACCCCATAAAGTATATATATTCTTGATCAGCATCAATAGCCGAGTCTCTGTCTGTCTGTCTGTCTGTCCGTCTGTCCGTCTGTCCGTCTGTCCGTCTGTCCGTCTTGATGAGCGCCTCGTTCTCAGAGACTATAGAAGCTAGAGCAACGAAATTTTTTTCCAGACTCATGTGATATCACACTGTTACAAGTGTATTTCAAAATTTCGCCCCGCCCCTTCCGCCTTCACAAAGGACGAAAATCTGTGGCATCCACAATTTTGAAGATACGAAAAAACTAAAAACGCAGTATCGTAGAGAATGACCATATCTATCAGATTGCCGAATCTGAACCAGATCGGATCATTATTATAGCCAGAATAAAGAAATTAATTTTCAGTTGCTTCCCCAACCTCCGCTGGCGCTGCTTACGCTATTCATTCTCTGTCTCGCTTGCACACACTCTGCCCTGTGCAATGCGCGAGCAACCCCTAGCGGAGGAGATGTAGAATCTAAATGGCAGATGTAGAATATTTGTTCTAGATGTATTATCTACATTTTACATGTAGATGTAGTTAACAAATGTAGCAAAAAAATTTAAAATGTAAAATTTAAAATTTTTTTTTAAATTTCAATCATAAGCTCATAAATTTATATACTGACTGAGTACGGGTATAAAAGTAGAGTCGCGTCCAGAAGCGACTCACACGTTCCTTCTCGTTATTTTTTATACCCGTACTCAAAAAGAGTTAAGGGGTATACTGTATTTGTGGTAAAAGTGGATGTGTGTAACGCAGAGAAGGAAAATTTTCCGACCCCATAAAGTATATATATTCTTGATCAGTATCAATAGCCGAGTCGATAGAGCCATGTCTGTCTGTCCGTCCGTCTGTCCGTCCCCATGAGCTCCTCGTTCTCAGAGACTATAAAAGCTAGAGCAACGAAATTTTTTTTCCAGACTCATGTGATATCACACTGCTACAAGTGTATTTCAAAATTTCGCCCCGCCCCCTTCCGCCTTCACAAAGGACGAAAATCTGTGGCATCCACAATTTTGAAGATACGATAAAACTAAAAACGCAGTATCGTAGAGAATGACCATATCTATCAGATTGGCGAATCTGAGCCAGATCGGATCATTATTATAGCCAGAATAAAGAAATGAATTTTCAGTTGCTTCCCCCACCTCCTCTGGCGCTGCTGACGCTATTCATTCTCTGTCTCGCTCGCACACACTCTGCCCTGTGCAATGCGCGAGCAACCCCTAGCGGAGGAGATGTAGAATCTAAATGGTATATGTAGAATATTTGTTCTAGATGTATTATCTTCATTTTACATATAGATGTAGTTGACAAATGTAGCAAAAAAATGTAAAATGTAAAATTAAAAATTTTTTTTTTAATTTCAATCATAAGCTCATAAATTTATATACTGACTGAGTACGGGTATAAAAGTAGAGTCGCGACTAGAAGCGACTCACGTTCCTTCTCGTTTTCCTTTAAGCCTAGTACTCAGATGCTCTAAAATTTCCGTCGACCGAAAGTGCTGTATATTCCGCTCGGTGACTAGTGTGACCAAAGTGGTCAAATTGCATGCTCTACGGTTGCACTGTTTTGTGTTACAAACAGAAATCTGTTAAAATTTCATATGTTGTTTTAAAACTAGCAGAAATGTCTTATTTGTGGGCGCTGTGGAGCTGGAGGACGATAATGCACACTGCAATATTGTATAAATCCGATCCTGCAGGACAGATATGCAATCAACATTGTTTTTATTTCCTTTTGATTGATTAAATTGAGGCTCGGGGATACAATTAATAAACAATAATATCCATATAATCTGTATTCATTTGACTGCCCTAATTAGATTACATTTGTCTTCATTAGCTGGCTTTCCATTTTTAGAGTGTGTGTGTGTATGTATGTAATTTAGACGACGTAAATTGAAATATATCTAATTTCCGACCGAGATGGGTTGCTTTTCTAGTATGTATCGAATAGCACCTTTTCAGAACTGAGTACCGGTCTGCGAAAAAAAATATGTACTCGGCAACTCCACATGCATGGGCACAATCAGCTGTTAAAAAAAAAACAAATTTCTGATATGTTATAGCCTTTTTATACTGAGGCGTATTATTGGATTTTTCCGTTAAATGGAACATGCGACAAAGATGCCCACAAGAGCCTTGTGGATAGAAGAAAACAATGATGCGGTGCATCTTAAATCATGCGACGCATCATTGGCAAATGTTGCCGTATTCTGTCTAGTATTTTTACAAAATACTGAATTTATTCGGGGTATTGATAGCAAACAGCTGTTTCTATCGTTTTTATACCCGTACTCAAAAAGAGTTAAGGGGTATACTGTATTTGTGGTAAAAGTGGATGTGTGTAACGCAGAGAAGGAAAATTTTCCGATCCCATAAAGTATATATATTCTTGATCAGTATCAATAGCCGAGTCGATAGAGCCATGTCTGTCTGTCCGTCCGTCCGACTGTCCGTCTGTCCGTCTGTCTGTCTGTCCGTCCCGATGAGCGCCTGGATCTCAGAGACTATAAGAGTTAGAGCAACCAAATTTTGTTTCGAGACTCATGTGATATCACACTGCTAAGTGTATTTCAAAATTTCGCCCCGCCCCCTTCCGCCTTCACAAGGACGAAAATCTGTGGCATCCACAATTTTGAAGATACGATAAAACTAAAAACGCAGTATCGTAGAGAATGACCATATCTATCAGATTGGCGAATCTGAACCAGATCGGATCATTATTATAGCTAGAATAAAGAAATTAATTTTCAGTTGCTTCCCCCACCTCCTCTGGCGCTTCTGACGCTATTCATTCTCTGCCTCGCTCGCACACACTCTGCCCTGTGCAATGCGCGAGCAACCCCTAGCGGAGGAGATGTAGAATCTAAATGGTAGATGTAGAATATTTGTTCTAGATGTATTATCTACATTTTACATGTAGATGTAGTTAACAAATGTAGCAAAAAATGTAAAATGTAAAATAAAATTTTGTTTTTTAAATTTTAATCATAATCTCATAAATTTATATACTGACTGAGTACGGGTATAAAAGAAGAGTCGCGGCTAGAAGCGACTCACGTTCCTTCTCGTTTGTTTTGTTTTTTGTGTTTTTGTAGAAAAATTATGCGAGAAATGATGCGGCTTTGGTGTAAACACCTCGCATCATTTTTCCGCACCTTCGACAATGATGCGGCAGTGTAAAAAGGCTATTAGGTTAACTAAATACAAATGACTTTAGCGAGACTGTTGGCCATTGAAGAGCTACGGAGGCAGCATATTAGAATATAAACATTAGGTTAGGTTAGGTTGAGGCGGTTGTCGGGATCGCCAGGAACCCGACACACTTAGGCCGGTTTCGGCCCGTTGTGATACCGCAAGGAGCATGTCCCCCACCCCTCATGATAATCTATGTTATCCGTTGTCCCATCCGGATGCCCTTATGAAGTTTGCGATCCTTCTGGGACTCATTGCAGACATGTCTGAGATGTCAATTAAGAAAGGTGTGCGCAAGTATTGAAGTCTCCTTCTGCTGAGAGCCGGACAGGAGCAGAACAGGTGTTCCACTGTCTACTCCTCGTCCTCATCTCTACAGCTACGACAGAAGTCGTTGTAGGGGGCACCCAGCCTGTTTGCATGTGTGCCGATCAGACGATACGTCTGTAGTTTTTGTGATTGTCTTCCTAAACTACTGTTAAGTTGTTTCATTACAATTAAGTTTTTGGTATAATGATCGCTATGCTTCTCTTTCGGCTGCCATAGGTCTGCACTTAGCCGAACAGGGGTTTTTGAATAAATGCAATGGCAATAATGTGTAGAAATGGTTTGTTAGTTCTGTTTTGGCACCAGGTATAACTACAACTGCAAACGTTTGAGGCAAAAGAAGTTTTACAGCAATGAGCTATTTGTTTGAATAAATAATAAAAGAAAAACAGAATGCTTTCAATACAATTAATATTAAGTACCTTGCTCCGAATTCGGCTAAAAAATGGTGGCATTACTGTCCTTACTTCGAAAGTCCGAATCGACCTAGGTTTTGACCTCGGACGCCAGCGACCATCCACCATCCCCCATCCATTTCTGAGATGGTCCGTAAGGTTTTGACGCTCCGCGAATTTCCCAGTTATTCCACCATCCATCTGGGATGTTATAATTCGCACGTTTCCGTCAGGTATTTTTTCGTCAATTGTCAAATGAAACCATAAATAATAGACATTCACAACGAAAAATTGGAATTCACTACGAAAATGTAAACAATGACAGACAGGAAAATGAAAAAACAACAACAAAACATCTGATGCAAAATATTCTCAGGCACAAAAACTCGGAAGTTATATAGTTTGTGGACTATCTTCTGGAAATTTATGTATGACGAGTGTTTTGCTACCAGCACTCCGACTATTCTGTACTCAGAAAAACAGCCCAAAGTATACAATGCTATGGCGATATAAAATATTTTTTAAAAGGCGCATCGTTGTTTTCGGCTACATATTTCTCCCAAAATGTCCCGAACCGCTTCTAAATAGAAAATATATATTTGTATATAAAACTTTGATTGGATTTTGTAGAAGCAGTCACAAATGACCACGCTTCAGTTTTTTCAAAACAAATATCCATTCTGATATCTCCTCCTCGTCAAAGTTGTCCTCATCATCATCATCATCATCCATGTCCAGCAATATATTTTGCTGCTGAATCAAATGCACAACCATTGCAATAATTTTAATATTCATTTTAATTAAAGACGTAAACAAATTTCCGCACGCAATTATGAGCATCAGCTGTTTCTCATGGATGGTGGATGGCAGTTCCACATTTTTCTAAAATTCCTACCGTTCCTCCGTGATGGGTTCAGTGTGCAGAGGGTATTAAGTGAAAATTCAGTTAGCGGATTGCATAATGATTTACTTTAATGCTTATATTATTGACTTAAAATTTATAATTTTAAATTATTTTAGATGAGGGTTAAACAGCTTCTATGGGATTCGAATCCGTTTAAGTGTGTGTTAATGGGTGTATATAATCAAATTGCTAGATAAATAGTGAGCAATTTCGAATCCGCTAAAAAATCGGTGTGTGGCACCGCGGAATGGAATAATGAAATAACGATAATGCACACTGCAATATTGGATAAATCCGATCCTGCAGGACAGATATGCAATCAACATTGTTTTTATTTCCTTTTAATTGATTAAATTGAGGCTCGGGGATACAATTAATAAATAATAATATCCATATAATCTGTATTCATTTGACTGCCCTAATTAGATTACATTTGTCTTCATTAGCTGGCTTCCATTTTTAGAGTGTGTGTGTGTTGTTTTTTTTTTTTTTTTTTATTCTTTATTACTCATATATTTACAGCTAGCTTACTATATGATATTACTATATATGCCAAATAAGGTTAGTCTTGGAGAACCGTAGAAAGTTCCGTGTCCCTGCGGGACGGCCGCGAAGCATTGCTTCTCCTATGTCTCCCTTCTAAGACGCTCGCATCTGCGAAGTTCCTTCATCGAGACGGCGGCGAAATGGTTCACTGCCGCCCATATCGTGTCGTCCGTAATCATGGCTTCCACAAGATTTGTGGGAGACAATTGCCTACCAGCGGCTCTCCACATCTCGCTCATGATGCTCTCGAACCGCCCACATACAAAGAGAATGTGCTCAGCATCCTCCGTAGCACCGCCGCACCACCTACAGTGTGGTGAGCCATCGTGTCCAAACCTGCAGAGGTACTGGCTGAAGCAGCCGTGTCCACTAAGAAGCTGCGTGGTGTAGAAGTTCACAGCCCCGTGCCTCCTCCTGATCCAGGTTCCCACATCTGGGATAAGACGGTGAGTCCACCGGCCGTTTGTTGTCGTGTCCCAGCGAGTCTGCCACACTCTGAGGCTCTCCTCTCTAGCCTGCCTACGCGCCTCCTTCCGTTCAACGCCTTCACGGGTGGCTTGTGCGATGCATTTCTCCTCCATTACTGCCAGATCGATTGGAAGTAATCCCGCTATGACTAGCGCCGCGTCATCCGATACTGTCCTGAATCCACTGCATATTCGCAGCGCACAGAGACGGTGCACCGACTTTACGCCCCCGGCGTAGCTGGCGACGTTGATGCCGTCCGCCCATACTGCTGCCGCATATGTAATATTTGTCTGGACGTTGATATGCAATGACTGCACCATCAAGTGGCCCATGCGACACCAAGCCGAAGCCTGTTACGCGCGGAACCCAGGCTAGAATCGCAGCCCCTCCTCCCGCCCAACCGACCGGGGGCGCTGCCGCATGACGCGCGACGCGTGTTACCGAACCGATCGCGAACATGCAGGAAAGATAGAGGTTAGACTAATGTTCGAGGAAAATTAGAGCTAAACACAACTCAAGAGCTAAACATGCAGAGATAGTTAAGAAATAGGACTAATTACGGGAAAGGTATGTTAATATTAGTGATTTAAGAAGAGGAAGGGAATTAGTGGTGGATACTATAAGGTAGAGAGAATTATAGTCCGAGCATAAGACCCTAAACGGTTCATGCAAGGAATAATTTGATCTACAAAGTGGAAGGAACAAAGGGGTAAAGTTTCTAGTAGATCTAACAGGAATCGTAAAGTTTATGCGACTCAACAAGTCAGGGCTATCTACGTCACCCTTGATCAGGTTGTGCATAAAATCACACCAAGCATTTTTCTACGACTAACTAAGGTTGGAAGGTTTATTAAAAGCAGTCTACGAGGGTAACATGGCAGTCCCAGTTGAGGCATCCCAGTTGAGGCCACGCAGAGCAAACAGTAAAAAGTTTTTCTGGACTGATTCTATACGGTCCTGGTGTACTTTGTACTGGGGGCACCATACACAAGAGCCGTACTCTAAAATCGGACGAACAAGCGAGGTATAGAGAGTCTTCGTTATGTAGGGATCGTCAAAATCCTTTGACCACCTTTTTATAAACCCAAGCACCCCCATGGCCTTATTTACCATGGTGGAAATGTGTTCAGAAAACTTTAACTTGGGGTCTAGTTTAACACCAAGATCATCAACCAATGTAATTCTCTCAAGAGAACCACCGCAAAGGGTTTAAGGAGCTAACATGGGGCTGGACCGATGAAATGTCATAACTTTGCATTTCGAGGCATTTAGGTGTAACATATTTGCACAACACCATGACTGAAAGTTATTGAGATCGGATTGCAAGCGAGAGTGAAATGAAATGTCCTTGTACTGGACACAGAGTTTAACATCATCCGCATACATGAGTACTCGAGAATTTGTTAATACTGAAGGCAGGTCATTAATAAAGAGTGTGAAAAGTAGGGGGCCTAGATGGCTGCCCTGTGGTACTCCAGAAGTAACCCTAACAGGTGAAGAGAAGGAGTTTTTGAAGAGGACTCTTTGAGACCTTGAACGAAGATAGCTAGAAATCCATCTCAAAAGATTAGGTGGAAACCCTAAAAGGTCAAGTTTTTGTGCTAGAAGGGAGTGGTTTACAGAGTCGAATGCTTTACTGAAATCAGTGTAGATAACATCCGTCTGAAAGTTACATTGGAAGCCTTTAATGATAAAAGAGGTAAACTCTAATAAATTTGTGGTTGTTGATCGTCGCTTTATAAATCCGTGCTGAGATGGAGATATAAGTGATTTGCAGAGATGTTGCAAATGCGGAGTTAAAATTTTTTCAAACATTTTAGGAATAGCGGATAACTTAGATATACCTCTATAATTATTAGCATCGGACTTGCTACCTTTCTTATGGAGAGGAATAATAAAAGATTCCTTCCAGATCGGGGGGAAGCATGAAGAATTAATGGATAGGGTGAATAGTTTAAGCAGGGGTCCACACAGAGCGTCGGCACAGTACCTGAGTACACAGCCGGGAACTCCGTCAGGACCTGGTGAAAACACCGGCTTAACTAGTCGAAGATCATGAAGCAGTGTACTTTCATTTAACAAGGGGCTGAAAATGCCATTCGACCTTGGTAAACTGTATGGATACGGCTGTCATGGGAATAGGTTGTTTGGAAAAATTGGGCGAAAAGATCGGCGATTGCCTGATCATTGTTTGCCGTCATGTTTAGAAATAATAGCGAGGATGGATGTGCGGACGTTCTACGCTTACTATTTACGAAGCTGTAAAACTGTTTAGGGTCCTGTGAAAAGCGTATCCTGCATCGAGATAGGTAATTTTTATAGCATTGAGCATTTGCGAAAGCAACGGACACGTTCAGACAGCCTACCCGTTCGATCCAATACAGTAGGCCCAATATCAACCGACACTTCGAATGTAGGATGGTAGGAGTCTTCAGGTATAGTGAGCGGAAGGGCTCGGGTTAGCAACGCTATGGTCGGATCTGAGACAAAGCACAGATCAAGCAATCGACCCAAGCAATTTTTCACATTGTTGACTTGAGACAGGGATAGGTCCAACAAGCCGTCAATAAAGTCATGTCGTGACATGGGCACAAGGTTATTAGACTCGTTAACCGAAGCCCAAACAGTACCTGGCAAATTGAAATCGCCAAGAACTATCATATGGTCTTTATCTGATAGCGAGGAAGAAACAGTTTTTAAAGCGGACAAGTGATGCTCGTATATTAAGGTATCCGAGGAAGGTGGAATATACGAGCAAGTAATGAAAATGGAAAAGCCTGGGAGAATCAGTTTTACGCACAGGAATTCCAGGTCTTGTTGAGCCTGGACTATGAAATGTTCCGACGTAAAGATTGAGTCCACTGCAATGAGGACCCCTCCTCCACGTCGAGACGAACGGTCATTTCTAAAGATTGTGTACCGACCTGCCAAAACTTCGGAACTAAGGATGTCCGGCTTTAGCCAGGTCTCGGTAAACACAATAACGTGGGACGAGAATGCGAGACTCTCAAGAAAAAGAGTGCTGAGCTTACTACGCAAGCCTCTAGCATTCTGGTAGGTAACTATAAGAGAGGAAGTTAGTTTTTTGGATGGGTAGAAGTAGAGCGGGAAGATGAGGGTGGAGATAGAGATGGCGCACTGGTCTGAGCACTAGGAAGAGTTATGGGGGGCCTATTCTTCTTCTTAGCCTTGTATTCTTTCACCACCAAATGCTCCGGCCAAAAGTTGGCAGAGCAAATGGTGGCGAAGTGAGTCGAGGAGACGCTTATTTTGAAGGAAGCTATCTCCCTGGCATAAGAGAAATTAAACTTCTCCACCTTTAAGCCATCGGCTTTTATTTTGCTTTGAATAAAAGCAGTTACATCGTTAGATGTAAGGTTTGCTGATTGCTGAGCGCACAACGCTGGTCAGCATCCTTCTCTCCTGCTTCGGGCCGCGGGTGTTCCACATCGTCGGCGTAGCACGTTACTTGGCAGCCGGCTGGCAATGTAAGACGCATCACACCATCGTATGCGATGTTTCATAGAAGTGGACCCAACACCGATCCTTGTGGGACTACTGCCGAGATGCGGTGGGATAGAGTCGGCACTGCCGTGTCGACCTTCATTATTCTGTCCTTGAAGTAGCTCCTTACCATCGCCTGGAGGTATCTAGGTATGCCCCGCTGGCTCAGTGCGTCGGTTATGCACTCCCACTTCACCGAGTTGAAGTCATTCTTGATGTCAAGGGTAACAATCAGGCAGTACTCCTTATAGCCACCCTTCCATCGTGTGCCTTCCACCGCCTCAGACGCGATCCGTACTACCCTTCCTATAGAGTCTACCATCGATGAGCCTTTCCGGAAGCCGAATTGGTTGGCTGATAGCCCGCCAGCCTCTTCCATCGCAGTCTCCAGCCTTGAGCAGATGACTTGCTCCAAAGTTTTCCCCAGCGCGTCAATCAAACAGATTGGTCGATTGGTGTGTGTGTGTCATTTGGACGACGTAAATTGAAATATATCTAATTTCCGACCGAGATGGGAAAATAACATCGGTTGCTTTTCTAGTATGTATCGAATAGCACCTTTTCAGAACTGAGTACCGGTCTGCGAAAAAAAATATGTACTCGGCAACTCCACGTGCATGGGCACAATCAGCTGTTAAAAAAAAAACAAATTTCTGATATGTTATAGCCTTTTTATACTGAGGCGTATTATTGGATTTTTCCGTTAAATGGAACATGCGACAAAGATGCCCACAAGAGCCTTGTGGATAGAAGAAAACAATGATGCGGTGCATCTTAAATCATGCGACGCATCATTGGCAAGTGTTGCCGTATTCTGTCTAGTATTTTTACAAAATACTGAATTTATTCGGGGTATTGATAGCAAACAGCTGTTTCTATCGTTTTTTGTGTTGTTTTTTGTGTTTTTGTAGAAAAATTATGCGAAAAATGATGCGGCTTTGGTGTAAACACCTCGCATCATTTTTCCGCACCTTCGACAATGATGCGGCAGTGTAAAAAGGCTATTAGGTTAACTAAATACAAATGACTTTGGCGAGACTGTTGGCCATTGAAGAACTACGGAGGCAGCATATTAGAATATAAACATTGCTGCGCATGCTTATCAGATGCTCATCGGACCCGATTTCACGATCAGACGATACGTCTGTAGTTTTTGTGATTGTCTTTCTAAACTACCGTTAAGTTGTTTCATTACAATTAACAGTTTTTGGTATAATGATCGCTATGCTTCTCTTTCGGCTGCCATAGGTCTGCACTTAGCCGAACAGGGGTTTTTGAATAAATGCAATGGCAATAATGTGTAGAAATGGTTTGTTAGTTCTGTTTTGGCACCAGGTATAACTACAACTGCAAACGTTTGAGGCAAAAGAAGTTTTACAGCAATGAGCTATTTGTTTGAATAAATAATAAAAGAAAAACAGAATGCTTTCAATACAATTAATATTAAGTACCTTGCTCCGAATTCGGCTAAAAAATGGTGGCATTACTGTCCTTACTTCGAAAGTCCGAATCGACCTAGGTTTTGACCTCGGACGCCAGCGACCATCCACCATCCCCCATCCATTTCTGAGATGGTCCGTAAGGTTTTGACGCTCCGCGAATTTCCCAGTTATTCCACCATCCATCTGGGATGTTATAATTCGCACGTTTCCGTCAGGTATTTTTTCGTCAATTGTCAATTGAAACCATAAATAATAGACATTCACAACGAAAAATTGGAATTCACTACGAAAATGTAAACAATGACAGACAGGAAAATGAAAAAACAACAACAAAACATCTGATGCAAAATATTCTCAGGCACAAAAACTCGGAAGTTAGATAGTTTGTGGACTATCTTCTGGTAATTTATGCATGACGAGTGTTTTGCTACCAGCACTCCGACTATTCTGTACTCAGAAAAACAGCCCAAAGTATACAATGCTATGGCGATATAAAATATTTTTTAAAAGGCGGATCGTTGTTTTCGGCTACATATTTCTCCCAAAATGTCCCGAACCGCTTCTAAATAGAAAATATATATTTGTATATAAAACTTTGATTGGATTTTGTAGAAGCAGTCACAAATGACCACGCTTCAGTTTTTTCAAAACAAATATCCATTCTGATATCTCCTCCTCGTCAAAGTTGTCCTCATCATCATCATCCATGTCCAGCAATATATTTTGCTGCTGAATCAAATGCACAACCATTGCAATAATTTTAATATTAATTTTAATTAAAGACGTAAACAAATTGCCACACGCAATTATGAGCATCAGCTGTTTCTCATGGATGGTGGATGGTGGCAGTGTGAATCTAAGTTCCACATTTTTCTAAAATTCCTACCGTTCCTCCGTGATGGGCCCAGTGTGCAGAGGGTATTAAGTGAAAATTCAGTTAGCGGATTGCATATTGATTTACTTTAATGCTTATATTATTGACTTAAAATTTATAATTTTAAATTATTTTAGATGAGGGGTGTTAATGGGTGTATATAATCAAATTGCTCGATAAATTGTGAGCAATTTCGAATCCGCTCAAAAATCGGTGTGTGGCACGCGGAATGGAATCGAGGTGAAATTCCACCGGAAGTGATTTCTGTGGCCCCCTGTTAATTTAATTATTTTAAATTTTATACCAGGTACTAACTTTATTAATATATAAGGATGTAATACCCTCTGCACACTGAGCCCATCCCGGAGGAACGGTGGGAATTTTTGAAATATGTGAAACTCCGATTCACACTGCGACCATCCACCATCCCCCATCCATGAGAAACAGCTGATGCTCATAATTGCGTGCGGAAATTTGTTTACGTCTTTAATTAAAATGAATATTAATAATATTGCAATGGTTGTAAATGTGATTCAACAGCAAAACATATTCTTGACCAAACTAATAATGTTGCTGCACATGGATGATGAGGATGTGGACGAGGAGGAGATATTATAATTGATATTTGTTTCGAAAAAACTGAAGCGTGGTGATTTGTGACTTCATCTACAAAATTTAATCAATGTTTTAAATACAATATATATTATAGGGCTTTTTAGAAGCGGTTCGGGACATTTTGGGAGAAAGATGTAGCCGAAAACAAAGTTGCTGTTTAATGAAAATTTTATATCGCCATAGCATTGTATACTTTGGGCTGTTTTATGAGTAAAGAATAGACGGAGGGCTGTTAGCCAACAGCGTGTGCAATTTCCTGCATGAGTTTTGCAAAACACTCCTCATAAACAAATTCCCAGAGGATAGTCCACAAACTATCTCACTTCTGAGTTATTGTGCCTGAGAATATTTTGACATCAGATGTTTTGTTGTTGTTTTTTTCCATTTTTCTGTCTGTCCTTGTTTACATTTTCGTAGTGAATTCCGATTTTTCGTTGTGAATGTCAAATATTTATGGTTGCATTTGACAATTATCGAAAAAATACCGCATGGAAACGTGCGAATTAGGAACATCCCAGATGGATGGCGGAATAACTGGGAAATTTTCGGAACGGCAAAACCTTACGGCCCATCCCAGAAATGGATGGGGGATGGTGGATGGTCGTCAGTGTGATAAGGCTATAAAGAGAATGTTGACTGCATTTTTTTCCCGCAAGAGCGGATTTATCCAATATTGCAGTGTGCATTATCTTCATCAAGCTCCACAGCGCCCACAAATAAGACATTTCTGCTGGTTTTAAAACAACATATGAAATTTTAACAGATTTCTGTTTGTAAACAAACACAAACCAGTGTAACCGTAGCGCAGGCACTTTTTCCCATTTTGGTCACATTGGGCACCGAGCAAAACATATGGCACTTTTTGTTGACAAAATATGTAGCTGATCTGTGTACGATACTCGATAGAAAAATGTTCCGATTCAATATTTCTAAATATTAAGAAAATTCAATTTTGTTGCAGTAACTTTTCATCCCTGGCATAATCTGCGATTGAAAGTGTTAAAATTACAATATTAAATATTGTTTACACCGGCTTATTTTAGGAAACAATAGGCCATCAAGCCCATACAAATATAAAAATGTCTCTCAGTGAAAGTATTCCGGTAAATACTTTCCGAAATTATTTAAATATTCTTAATGATCCCTCTGCAAAAGAAGAAATAAAGTTAAAAGCTACACAAGAGCTTAGCGAACACTTTGAAATGATAATTCAAAGCTCATCCTACCCATCGTTTTTGGAAACTTCACTAAAAATATTTATGCGTATACTACAAGAAGGCGAACCACAGTTCATTCAAGAAAACACCATGCAACATGTGAGTTTTTCAAATATGCATACATATGTACATACATATACTAAAAAACTAAGTCATAGTATGAAAATTGGCTTTTAAATAATAGCACAGTTCGTAATATAATGTAACCTAATAAAATGGGGTACAAATAATTTAACTACATATGTACATACATACACTGCCGATCAATGGAATAGACTCAGGAATTTTCTATATGAAATTTTCGTTTTTAAATGGACAAACTTTTTTTTTCAATGTTCAGGACTTCTAGGTTTGTTCTAATTAATTTCTTCCTTCTGGATATAATAATAATCCGATCTGTACCGGATTTGGCAATCTGGTAGATATGGTCATTCTCTACGATACTGCTTTTTTAGTTTTATCGTATCATCAAAATTGTGGCTGTCACAGCTTTTCGTCCTTTGTGGGGGCGAAGGGCGAAATTTTGAAATACACTTGTAACAGTGTGATATCACATGAGTCTGGAAACAAAATTTGGTTGCTCTAGCGCTTATAGTCTGAGAACTAGGCGCTCATCAAGACAGACAGATTGATCAAATCAGATGCTGATCCGGATGCGGATAATCGGGGGATTACCGGTAAAGTTATATAGAACTGGATTAAAAACCAAAAAGTGTACCTTAATTGTGTGACCTTTTTACTCTCCTAATCTGAATATTAAAGATATCGTATAGCTTTTACGTAAAAAACATGACAATTTTGTCGACAATTTAAAGATGTTTTATGATTAAAGAAATGCCTCAAACATGACCGGACCGAGCTTTCAGTGAATTTTTTGAAGTCCCCTTTAATGTGCTAAAGGAATTTAAGAACTAATTTTAAAAAACTTAACTACACATTATTAGTTAAGCTTCAAAAAATTTAAATAAAGCTTTTTAAAGACTGTCATTTATATTAATTTAAAGTCCCTGAGCCTATTCCATTGATCGATAAAAAGTACAATTTTTATAGGGTAAATAATATATTATAAGAAAACCATTTGACCTAGAACGCTAATTTTTGATTTTCTAAATAAAGTCCTGAACATTGAAGAAACAAATTTTTTCATACTTTTATTTAAAAAATGAAATTTCAATTCGAGTCCTTGAAAGATTTAAGAAAAGCCATTGTCCAGGAATGGGCAAACATTGATATAACCGTCCTCCAAAACTTGGTAAACTCGATGCCCCGACGGTTGAAACTGTTAGAACAACATAAAGGAAACACTTATCATATTAAAAAAATAATACAAATTGTTTAAGCAGCACACAAAATTAAAAATCTAAATTTTTGTCATAAGCTAATATATGCACAAATATTAACTTTCGTTAAACAAATTTTGTATGCAAATTATGATTTAGTCGTGGTCCCACGCCGCTGTCCAATTTATGTTGGGAGAACTGTCTCCCTTTCTGAGGGCCTTGCGGCTCGACAAAGTAGTATGACAATGTGGTTACGGCTGTAGCCGGAGTAAATTACATTTATTGAGCTAGTGCTTTCAATAAGGTCTGTGTAAGAACTAAAATCTAAGTCTAAGACAAACAGAAGCAGTGCCGTCAAGCCGGCTGCGCGTGGCACGAAAATGTTGACGAAGCAACAAGAGCAAACATCAGGTGATGTCGACGGCCAATCGCATTCAGGGCGCAGCCCACGACAGCGTAAAATGCTGCATCGGCGCCCTGAGTGCAGAAACTGGAGAAATAATAGAAACATTTTTCTTGATAAAATAACGAAATATTTATAATATTTCAAGTTCCTTAAATTTGTACATTACCCAACCAAATAATAAAATTAGTAATAAAAATCAAACACACATAAAAAACAAACTTAAAAAAACACGATGCACAAATATCAATTTTACTGAGGTACCTACATACACGGGATGCTAATACTGGTCATCAAACCTAATACTAGCAAGATGTGGCATTCAGAACAATTTATATTTGAAGGGTAGATGAAAGATTTGTATAAAATACGATTTTATTGCAGTCTTCTTATTAAAGGATCCTATGGATTTTTTTTTTGTCACTTTATAGCGATACATAAATGCACATTAAAATACATACCAGGTATTTATGTATCTTACAGTGGAGGCACGTGTTACTCCACGCTCCCACAGGTTTTTATACATGGTAATCGCTACTACTCAAAAAAATCTAAATTTTTTTTCCTCAAAGAACCAATCTAACTTTTATACACGTACTCAAAAAGAGTTAAGGGGTATACTGTATTTGTGGTAAAAGTGGATGTGTGTAACGCAGAGAAGGAAAATTTTCCGACCCCATAAAGTATATATATTCTTGATCAGTATCAATAGCCGAGTCGATAGAGCCATGTCTGTCTGTCCGTCCGTCTGTCTGTCTGTCCGTCCCGATGAGCGCCTGGATCTCAGAGACTATAAAAGCTAGAGCAACCAGTTTCCAGACTCACGTGATATCACACTGTTACAAGTGTATTTCAAAATTTCGCCCCGCCCCTTCCGCCTTCACAAAGGACGAAAATCTGTGGCATCCACAATTTTGAAGATACGATAAAACATTTTGAAGATACGAAAAAAACTAAAAACGCAGTATCGTAGAGAATGACCATATCTATCAGATTGCCGAATCTGAACTAGATCGGATCATTATTATAGCCAGAATGAAGAAATTAATTTTCAGTTGCTTCCCCCACCTCCTCTGGCGCTGCTGACGCTACTCATTCTCTTCTCGCTCGCACACACTCTGCCCTGTGCAAAGCGCGAGCAACCCTTAGCGGAGGAGATGTAGAACCTAAATGGTAGATGTAGAATATCTGTTCTACATGTATAATCTACATTTTAGATGTAGATGTAGTTAACAAATGTAGCAAAAAATTTAAAATGTAAAATAAAAATAATTTTAATCATAATCTCATAAATTTTTATACTGAGTACGGGTACAAAAGTAGAGTCGCGACTAGAAGCGACTCACGTTCCTTCTCGTTTTTTATAAATTTGGGATTTTTAAAATTTAAAAAAAATGGTATTTTTGTATGATTCTTTAAAAGGTAGCGCTTCTGTTTTTCACACAACTTTAGTTTCATACATCTGGATCTAATGAACTTTGCCATTCTGAAAACGGTAAAAACAAGTATAATTAATGCATCAATACCTAACAAAAATTTAAGGACACAAAAAATAGAAGAAAAAAAATTGTATTTGAAAGCTTTATATTTCCCAGACGGTAAATCCTGTCGGGTACTGTAGCCATCCAGTAATATCAACTGCCAACATACTAGTTGAGTAAAGTCCTCATTGGGAATGAAACAAATTGTTTTAAAAAATTTGTTAAAGTGGGGAAAAATTTTAGGACGATACACTTGTTCCAGCGATCTTCCCATCCCATTCCCAAAATAATTCTTTAAAAGCTCTTCAAAATACTCCAGCGCGTCGTTGTTGATATTCTCGCGCGAGCTGATTTTTGTATTAATGAGCCATCTTTTGAAGTTTGGGATGAGATAATAAACCGAGGGAGCCAAATCAAGCGAATAATGTCGATGGGGAAGCAGTTGAGCCTGGCCTAACACTCTTTCGGACTTCGCTCGCGTTCGTGTTTTTGGTATGGAGTCAGCAAACGCGGCACCCAGCGGAAGGATAGCTTTTTCATATGCAGAATTTTGCTGAAAACTTGGCGTGTGCGCTCAGTACTAATCCTTTGGGCATCTGATAGCTCGTACACCTTCACTTTCCGGTCAGCCAACACCATTTCATCTATTTATACCCGTACTCAAAAAGAGTTAAGGGGTATGTGGTAAAAGTGGATGTGTGTAACGCAGAGAAGGAAAATTTTCCGACCCCATAAAGAATATATATTCTTGAACAGCATCAATAGCCGAGTCGATAGAGCCATGTCTGTCTGTCCGTCCGTCTGTCCGTCCTCATGAGCGCCTGAGACTATAAAAGCTAGAGCAACGAAATTTTTTTCCAGACTCATGTAATATCACACTTTTACAAGTGTATTTCAAAATTTCGCCCCGCCCCCACAAAGGACGAACATTTTGAAGATACGAAAAAACTAAAAACGCATTATCGTAGAGAATGACCATATCTTTTAGACTGCGGAATCTGAATCAGATCGGATCAATATTATAGCCAGAATGAAGAAATTAATTTTCAGTTGCATCCCCCACCTCCTCTGGCGCTGGCGCTTCGCGAGCAACCGCAACCCCTAGAATTTAAATGGTAGATGTAGAATATCTGTTCTACATGTATAATCTACATTTTAGATTTAGATGTATGTAAATGTAAATGTAAAATTTTAAAATTTCTATTTAAATTTAAATCATAAGCTCACAAATTTATATACTGACTGAGTACGGGTATAACAGTAGAGTCGCGACTAGAAGCGACTCACGTTCCTTATCTTTTTTACATTTTCCTGGGTAACCTTATCGGAGGGCCTGCCACGTAGGACTTCAACGGCAGTTGAGTTTCGGCCAACATTAAATTTTCGAAAGCAATGTTTTTCGGTTTAGTTTATATTTATAATATTTATATTTCTCCGCCGTTTTGCCTCTCAAAAATATATTTTTATGAGCGAAAGCTAATTTTTTTCCGTACGCAAAGTAGTAAAAACTCTCAACAAAAACCAATCGCTTTATCGCGTTGAAATTTGAAATGTCTTCCTAAATAAGAATGGACTATACTACACCAACATTTTTTCGATAGCAGCGCATTTTGGCTGTGAAGGATGTTACTTTTCACCCCACCTTGTATTGACTTTACTAAGTTCTGGTAACTCTTTCTATCGCTTTGGCCGCCGAAACTAGCCGTTACTTCTTGTAATGACCAATGAATGTAATAATGACTAATATTTATAATTTAGTGATTTTTAAAATTTAATTTTAGATCCGTAAACTTATTTTGGAGATGATTCATCGACTGCCCATAACAGAAAATTTAAGACAACATGTCAAATCAATTATAACAATGATGCTTAAAATATTAAAAACTGATAATGAAGAAAATGTCCTCGTAAGTCTTCGAATAATAATTGAGCTGCATAAACACTTTCGTCCATCTTTTAACCCAGAAGTAAGTAAATTATGCAAACTAGATATTTTGTAATTCTAAGTCGAACACAATCTTTTTACTCTGATTTTATTTAAAATTCGGCACATTCATATGTTGAGCGTCATGTTAGTAGGGTTAAAATTAATTACCTGTGCTAGACGATTAGTAGTCATCTCAGCTAAGTAGTTACATACAATTTTATATGCCAATCCCTGATTCACTGACCCGAACATTTGTCGCAGTATTGTGAACTATTTCTGTTGCTCCGAAAGTTGTGATTTGGAAGCATGAATTGAAAGTCAGCCTTAAAGAAAATCCTGTTATCTGTTCGTTGTTTCAATGCCCCCCACTGTACCTAATAGTAATATACATGTATATAACCCTTCAATGTAATATCCTATTCAACCGTTCTTTCGACTCTTCGTCTCGCGCCATTCTCCTTTCCTTTGCTATCATTCTCCCTCTCAATACTACCGAAAATACCGAAAAAAAAAAATAGCACCATTAGACTTTTTTTGTTGTGCCTTTGAACGTGTTCGTTCGTTAGTTCTGACTAAGATTATATTGTTTTTATCATAAAAGTTTAAAAATAAAATTTACAATGGGACGTGGAAAGCACTGAACTGCGGAGAAGCGCGATCTTATCAAAAATTTATATTGATAGAAAACTTCCAGGGAAGTTAATCGATTGGTGGGATGCTCCAATAAAATGATTTAAACGCCTTATACTATGAAAAAAAGACCAAAACACGCGGACGAAAACGATCTATGACCCCTCTTCATGTCAAAATACTGATTCGTCAGAGCAAGAAGGATCCCTTCGAGCCTGCTACCGAGCGAAAAAAAAAAACTTAAAATTATTTCGACGGACCTAACAGTTCGCCCATATCTTAGGCAACATAACCTTAAAGCCTGCAGCCCAAGAAAGGTACCACTTTTAAACGCGACACATATAACTAACAGCATGAAGTTCGTTCGTTCGTTCTCTTTCGTAGTGACCAGACGTGTTTTTTTTTGCGCTCCGCATTTTCCTTTTATTTTGCTTAAACAGCCGGTGTTTTATTCTAAAATTAATTTCAAATTAACTCCCTTACTATCTCTTATTTAAACTCAATCTTTAACCGCGGGTGCATGCCTTAGAATTGTGTAAAAACACAACTTATTTAATTAATTTTTGTGCGTCGGTTAATCGTGTGTTTGTGTTGTTGCTTTTCGTAAGTACTCTCATTACATTTTAGCCGCTCTTTGTCGTAGTTCTATCACTCTCTTTCTATCACCTAAATCCCAATAACTGTTCTTCTCTCTCGCTCTTTCTGTTTCGTTGCGCTCTCAGTTATAAGCTGCTGCTGCAACCCTCCTCTCTCCTCCCAGTTTTGTCCGTTTTTGCTTTAAGCATAGCTTTAAGCACTTACCATGCATATTGGTCTGATTATATTTGTTTTGAACTGTTTGTTCTAGCTGAAATCCATATGTTGGATGCATAGCTAGAAAAAGTTCAAAACAAATAGCAATCAGACCAATGTGCACGGTAAATGCTTAAAGCTATGCTTAAAGCAAAAACGGACAAAACTGGGAGGAGAGAGGAGGGTTGCAGCAGCAGCTTATAACTGAGAGCGCAACGAAACAGAAAGAGCGAGAGAGAAAGAACAGTTATTGGGATTTAGGTGATAGAAAGAGAGTGATAGAACTACGACAAAGAGCGGCTAAAATGTAATGAGAGTACTTACGAAAAGCAACAACACAAACACACGATTAACCGACGCACAAAAATTAATTAAATAAGTTGTGTTTTTACACAATTCTAAGGCATGCACCCGCGGTTAAAGATTGAGTTTAAATAAGAGATAGTAAGGGAGTTAATTTGAAATTAATTTTAGAATAAAACACCGGCTGTTTAAGCAAAATAAAAGGAAAATGCGGAGCGCAAAAAAAACACGTCTGGTCACTACGAAAGAGAACGAACGAACGAACTTCATGCTGTTAGTTATATGTGTCGCGTTTAAAAGTGGTACCTTTCTTGGGCTGCAGGCTTTAAGGTTATGTTGCCTAAGATATGGGCGAACTGTTAGGTCCGTCGAATTAATTTTAAGTTTTTTTTTGCTCGGTAGCAGGCTCGAAGGGATCCTTCTTGCTCTGACGAATCAGTATTTTGACATGAAGAGGGGTCATAGATCGTTTTCGTCCGCGTGTTTTGGTCTTTTTTTCATAGTATAAGGCGTTTAAATCATTTTATTGGAGCATCCCACCAATCGATTAACTTCCCTGGAAGTTTTTCCATCCAATATCAATTTTTTGATAAGATCGCGCTTCTCCGCAGTTCAGTGCTTTCCACGTCCCATTGTAAATTTTATTTTTAACTTTTATGATAAAAACAATATAATCTTAGTCAGAACTAACGAACGAACACGTTCAAAGGCACAACAAAAAAAGTCTAATGGTGCTATTTTTTTTTTTTCGGTATTTTCGGTAGTATTGAGAGGGAGAATGATAGCAAAGGAAAGGAGAATGGCGCGAGACGAAGAGTCGAAAGAACGGTTGAATAGGATATTACATTGAAGGGTTATATACATGTATATTACTATTAGGTACAGTGGGGGCATTGTAAACAACGAACAGATAACAGGATTTTCTTTAAGGCTGACTTTCAATTCATGCTTCCAAATCACAACTTTCGGAGCAACAGAAATAGTTCACAATACTGCGACAAATGTTCGGGTCAGTGAATCAGGGATTGGCATATAAAATTGTATGTAACTACTTAGCTGAGATGACTACTAATCGTCTAGCACAGGTAATTAATTTTAACCCTACTAACATGACGCTCAACATATGAATGTGCCGAATTTTAAATAAAATCAGAGTAAAAAGATTGTGTTCGACTTAGAATTACAAAATATCTAGTTTGCATAATTTACTTACTTCTGGGTTAAAAGATGGACGAAAGTGTTTATGCAGCTCAATTATTATTCGAAGACTTACGAGGACATTTTCTTCATTATCAGTTTTTAATATTTTAAGCATCATTGTTATAATTGATTTGACATGTTGTCTTAAATTTTCTGTTATGGGCAGTCGATGAATCATCTCCAAAATAAGTTTACGGATCTAAAATTAAATTTTAAAAATCGCATAAATTATAAATATTAGTCATTTTTACATTCATTGGTCATTACAAGAAGTAACGGCTAGTTTCGGCGGCCAAAGCGATAGAAAGAGTTACCAGAATTTAGTAAAGTCAATACAAGGTGGGGTGAAAAGTAACATCCTTCACAGCCAAAATGCGCTGCTATCGAAAAAAGGTTGGTGTAGTATAGTCCATTCTTATTTAGGAAGACATTTCAAATTTCAACGCAATAAAGCGATTGGTTTTTTGTTAAGGAGTTTTACTACTTTGCGTACGGAAAAAAATTAGCTTTCGCTCATAAAAATATATTTTTGAGAGGCAAAACGGCGGAGAAATATAAATATTATAAATATAAACTAAACCGAAAAACATTGCTTTCGAAAATTTAATGTTGGCCGAAACTCAACTGCCGTTGAAGTCCTACGTGGCAGGCCCTCCGATAAGGTTACCCAGGAAAATGTAAAAAAAAGATAAGGAACGTGAGTCGCTTCTAGTCGCGACTCTACTGTTATACCCGTACTCAGTCAGTATATAAATTTGTGAGCTTATGATTTAAATTTAAATAGAAATTTTAAAATTTTACATTTACATACATCTAAATCTAAAATGTAGATTATACATGTAGAACAGATATTCTACATCTACCATTTAAATTCTAGGGGTTGCGGTTGCTCGCGAAGCGCCAGCGCCAGAGGAGGTGGGGGATGCAACTGAAAATTAATTTCTTCATTCTGGCTATAATATTGATCCGATCTGATTCAGATTCCGCAGTCTAAAAGATATGGTCATTCTCTACGATACTGCGTTTTTAGTTTTTTTCGTATCTTCAAAATGTTCGTCCTTTGTGGGGGCGGGGCGAAATTTTGAAATACACTTGTAACAGTGTGATATTACATGAGTCTGGAAAAAAAATTTCGTTGCTCTAGCTTTTATAGTCTCTGAGAACGAGGCGCTCAGAGGACGGACAGACGGACGGACAGACAGACATGGCTCTATCGACTCGGCTATTGATGCTGTTCAAGAATATATATTCTTTATGGGGTCGGAAAATTTTCCTTCTCTGCGTTACCACATCCACTTTTACCACATACCCCTTAACTCTTTTTGAGTACGGGTATAAATAGATGAAATGGTGTTGGCTGACCGGAAAGTGAAGGTGTACGAGCTATCAGATGCCCAAAGGATTAGTACTGAGCGCACACGCCAAGTTTTCAGCAAAATTCTGCATATGAAAAAGCTATCCTTCCGCTGGGTGCCGCGTTTGCTGACTCCATACCAAAAACACGAACGCGAGCGAAGTCCGAAGAGTGTTAGGCCAGGCTCCAACTGCTTCCCCATCGACATTATTCGCTTGATTTGGCTCCCTCGGTTTATTATCTCATCCCAAACTTCAAAAGATGGCTCATTAATACAAAAATCAGCTCGCGCGAGAATATCAACAACGACGCGCTGGAGTATTTTGAAGAGCTTTTAAAGAATTATTTTGGGAATGGGATGGGAAGATCGCTGGAACAAGTGTATCGTCCTAAAATTTTTCCCCACTTTAACAAATTTTTTAAAACAATTTGTTTCATTCCCAATGAGGACTTTTTACTCCAACTAGTATGTTGGCAGTTGATATTACTGGATGGCTACAGTACCCGACAGGATTTACCGTCTGGGAAATATAAAGCTTTCAAATAAAATTTTTTTCTTCTATTTTTTGTGTCCTTAAAATTTTGTTAGGTATTGATGCATTAATTATACTTGTTTTTACCGTTTTCAGAATGGCAAAGTTCATTAGATCCAGATGTATGAAACTAAAGTTGTGTGAAAAACAGAAGCGCTACCTTTTAAAGAATCATACAAAAATACCTTTTTTTTTTAATTTAAAAAATCCCAAATTTATAAAAAACGAGAAGGAACGTGAGTCGCTTCTAGTCGCGACTCTACTTTTGTACCCGTACTCAGTCAGTATAAAAATTTATGAGATTATGATTAAAATTATTTTTATTTTACATTTTAAATTTTTTGCTACATTTGTTAACTACATCTACATCTAAAATGTAGATTATACATGTAGAACAGATATTCTACATCTACCATTTAGGTTCTACATCTCCTCCGCTAAGGGTTGCTCGCGCTTTGCACAGGGCAGAGTGTGTGCGAGCGAGAAAGAGAATGAGTAGCGTCAGCAGCGCCAGAGGAGGTGGGGGAAGCAACTGAAAATTAATTTCTTCATTCTGGCTATAATAATGATCCGATCTAGTTCAGATTCGGCAATCTGATAGATATGGTCATTCTCTACGATACTGCGTTTTTAGTTTTTCGTATCTTCAAAATGTTTTATCGTATCTTCAAAATTGTGGATGCCACAGATTTTCGTCCTTTGTGAAGGGGAAGGGGGCGGGGCGAAATTTTGAAATACACTTGTAACAGTGTGATATCACGTGAGTCTGGAAACTGGTTGCTCTAGCTTTTATAGTCTCTGAGATCCAGGCGCTCATCGGGACGGACAGACAGACAGACGGACGGACAGACAGACATGGCTCTATCGACTCGGCTATTGATACTGATCAAGAATATATATACTTTATGGGGTCGAAAAATTTTCCTTCTCTGCGTTACACACATCCACTTTTACCACAAATACAGTATACCCCTTAACTCTTTTTGAGTACGTGTATAAAAAGTTAGATTGGTTCTTTGAGGAAAAAAAATTTAGATTTTTTCGAGTAGTAGCGATTACCATGTATAAAAACCTGTGGGAGCGTGGAGTAACACGTGCCTCCACTGTAAGATACATAAATATCTGGTATGTATTTTAATGTGCATTTATGTATCGCTATAAAGTGACAAAAAAAAATCCATAGGATCCTTTAATAAGAAGACTGCAATAAAATCGTATTTTATACAAATCTTTCATCTACCCTTCAAATATAAATTGTTCTGAATGCCACATCTTGCTAGTATTAGGTTTGATGACCAGTATTAGCATCCCGTGTATGTAGGTACCTCAGTAAAATTGATATTTGTGCATCGTGTTTTTTTAAGTTTGTTTTTTATGTGTGTTTGATTTTTATTACTAATTTTATTATTTGGTTGGGTAATGTACAAATTTAAGGAACTTGAAATATTATAAATATTTCGTTATTTTATCAAGAAAAATGTTTCTATTATTTCTCCAGTTTCTGCACTCAGGGCGCCGATGCAGCATTTTACGCTGTCGTGGGCTGCGCCCTGAATGCGATTGGCCGTCGACATCACCTGATGTTTGCTCTTGTTGCTTCGTCAACATTTTCGTGCCACGCGCAGCCGGCTTGACGGCACTGCTTCTGTTTGTCTTAGACTTAGATTTTAGTTCTTACACAGACCTTATTGAAAGCACTAGCTCAATAAATGTAATTTACTCCGGCTACAGCCGTAACCACATTGTCATACTACTTTGTCGAGCCGCAAGGCCCTCAGAAAGGGAGACAGTTCTCCCAACATAAATTGGACAGCGGCGTGGGACCACGACTAAATCATAATTTGCATACAAAATTTGTTTAACGAAAGTTAATATTTGTGCATATATTAGCTTATGACAAAAATTTAGATTTTTAATTTTGTGTGCTGCTTAAACAATTTGTATTATTTTTTTAATATGATAAGTGTTTCCTTTATGTTGTTCTAACAGTTTCAACCGTCGGGGCATCGAGTTTACCAAGTTTTGGAGGACGGTTATATCAATGTTTGCCCATTCCTGGACAATGGCTTTTCTTAAATCTTTCAAGGACTCGAATTGAAATTTCATTTTTTAAATAAAAGTATGAAAAAATTTGTTTCTTCAATGTTCAGGACTTTATTTAGAAAATCAAAAATTAGCGTTCTAGGTCAAATGGTTTTCTTATAATATATTATTTACCCTATAAAAATTGTACTTTTTATCGATCAATGGAATAGGCTCAGGGACTTTAAATTAATATAAATGACAGTCTTTAAAAAGCTTTATTTAAATTTTTTGAAGCTTAACTAATAATGTGTAGTTAAGTTTTTTAAAATTAGTTCTTAAATTCCTTTAGCACATTAAAGGGGACTTCAAAAAATTCACTGAAAGCTCGGTCCGGTCATGTTTGAGGCATTTCTTTAATCATAAAACATCTTTAAATTGTCGACAAAATTGTCATGTTTTTTACGTAAAAGCTATACGATATCTTTAATATTCAGATTAGGAGAGTAAAAAGGTCACACAATTAAGGTACACTTTTTGGTTTTTAATCCAGTTCTATATAACTTTACCGGTAATCCCCCGATTATCCGCATCCGGATCAGCATCTGATTTGATCAATCTGTCTGTCTTGATGAGCGCCTAGTTCTCAGACTATAAGCGCTAGAGCAACCAAATTTTGTTTCCAGACTCATGTGATATCACACTGTTACAAGTGTATTTCAAAATTTCGCCCTTCGCCCCCACAAAGGACGAAAAGCTGTGACAGCCACAATTTTGATGATACGATAAAACTAAAAAGCAGTATCGTAGAGAATGACCATATCTACCAGATTGCCAAATCCGGTACAGATCGGATTATTATTATATCCAGAAGGAAGAAATTAATTAGAACAAACCTAGAAGTCCTGAACATTGAAAAAAAAAGTTTGTCCATTTAAAAACGAAAATTTCATATAGAAAATTCCTGAGTCTATTCCATTGATCGGCAGTGTATGTATGTACATATGTAGTTAAATTATTTGTACCCCATTTTATTAGGTTACATTATATTACGAACTGTGCTATTATTTAAAAGCCAATTTTCATACTATGACTTAGTTTTTTAGTATATGTATGTACATATGTATGCATATTTGAAAAACTCACATGTTGCATGGTGTTTTCTTGAATGAACTGTGGTTCGCCTTCTTGTAGTATACGCATAAATATTTTTAGTGAAGTTTCCAAAAACGATGGGTAGGATGAGCTTTGAATTATCATTTCAAAGTGTTCGCTAAGCTCTTGTGTAGCTTTTAACTTTATTTCTTCTTTTGCAGAGGGATCATTAAGAATATTTAAATAATTTCGGAAAGTATTTACCGGAATACTTTCACTGAGAGACATTTTTATATTTGTATGGGCTTGATGGCCTATTGTTTCCTAAAATAAGCCGGTGTAAACAATATTTAATATTGTAATTTTAACACTTTCAATCGCAGATTATGCCAGGGATGAAAAGTTACTGCAACAAAATTGAATTTTCTTAATATTTAGAAATATTGAATCGGAACATTTTTCTATCGAGTATCGTACACAGATCAGCTACATATTTTGTCAACAAAAAGTGCCATATGTTTTGCTCGGTGCCCAATGTGACCAAAATGGGAAAAAGTGCCTGCGCTACGGTTACACTGGTTTGTGTTTGTTTACAAACAGAAATCTGTTAAAATTTCATATGTTGTTTTAAAACCAGCAGAAATGTCTTATTTGTGGGCGCTGTGGAGCTTGATGAAGATAATGCACACTGCAATATTGGATAAATCCGCTCTTGCGGGAAAAAAATGCAGTCAACATTCTCTTTATAGCCTTATCACACTGACGACCATCCACCATCCCCCATCCATTTCTGGGATGGGCCGTAAGGTTTTGCCG
>JAWNNB010000639.1:0-94173 GCA_035043285.1 Drosophila subsilvestris
GTTAAAATTTGTTCAAACATTTTGTGAATAGCGGATAACTTAGATATACCTCTATAATTATTAGCATCAGACTTGCTTCCTTTCTTATGGAGAGGAATAATAAAAGATTCCTTCCAGATCGGGGGGAAGCATGAAGAATTAATGGATAGGGTGAATAGTTTAAGCAGGTGTCCACACAGTGCGTCGGCACAGTACCTGAGTACACAGACGTGAATTCCGTCAGGACCTGGTAAAAACACCGGCTTAACTAGTCGAAGATCATGAAGCAGTAAGATTTCCCAGGCTTCCCAGATCTAACCGGACAAGAAAGTGGGACACAAGATCAAAAAGTGTGTCGAGTACATTGTAAACAATGTTTGTGCCATGCATAACGTCAGTGCACAAGTACAGAGCGGCCGAATCAAAATCCCTAATGAGGTTATAAAGCTCGGGTTTACGAAAGCAACGGACACGTTCAGACAGCCTACCCGTTCGATCCAATACAGTAGGCCCAATATCGACCGACACTTCGAATGTAGGATGGTAGAAGTCTTCAGCTATAGTGAGCTCGGGTTAGTAACGCTATGGTCGGATCCGAGACAAAGCACAGATCAAGCAATCGACCCAAGGAATTTTTCACATGGTTGACTTTAGACAGGGATAGGTCCAACAAGCCGTCGATAAAGTCATGTTGTGACATGGGCGCAAGGTTTCTGGACTCGTTAGCCGAAGACCGAACAGTACCTGCAACAATTGAAATCACCAAGAACTATCATATGGGCTTTATTTAAAGCGGACAAGTGATGCTTGTATATTAAGATATCCGAGGAAAGTGGTGAATATACGAGCAAGTTATGAAAATGGAAAAGCCTGGGAGAATCAGTTTAATGCACAGGAATTCCAGGTCTTCTTGAGCCTGGACTATGAAATGTTCCGACGTAAAGTTTGAGTCCACTGAAATGGGGACCCCTCCTCTACGTAGAGACGAACGGTCATTTCTAAAGATTGTGTAAAGCCGGACAGCTTTAACCAGGTCTCGGTAAACACAATACGTGGGACGAGAAATCGAGACTCTCAAGAAAAAGAGTGTTCAGCTTACTACGCAAGCCTCTGGCATTCTGGTAAGTAACTAAAAGAGAGGAAGTTAGTTTTTCGGATGGGTTGAAGTAGAGCGGGAACATGAGGGTGGAGATGGAGCACTACCCTGACTACTAGGAAGAGTTATGGGGAGCCTATTCCTCTTCTTAGCCTTGTATTCTTTCACCACCAAATGCTCCGGCCAAAATTGGGAAAACTGATGGGATAGTTAAAGAGTTGGGTGCCGACTCGACGGACACGGACGCTACAGACATTTCTAACTGCATACTCTCCGAAGTGATGCATTCGAGTCCCAAATCTGCTTCACCAGCAGCGATCGTTGCCCTTGGAGTGACAAAAGTGTCATAACGCCCTCAAATTTTAATAACTTGTAAAGTGCATCAAGAATTAATGAGATTACCGATAAGAAAAATACCGTTCATTATGTTATCTCACTAAGCACTTCATTCATATTCATAAATATTTATAAAATAGCTTGGTACTTCGGAATATATTAATGTTCGTGCAAAGGAACCAAATGTATCTTCACGATTACACAATTCGAAAAATTCCGTAAGTGTAGTCTTAGGTGGATTCATGGCATGCTCAGCTGCTGTCTCGTTGGTGAAAAATACACGCTGTCCTTTTTCAAGATGAATGGCTAAATGTATTGCTGCTGATTCCCGTTCATGAATTCGGAATCCAAATGTACATTTTCCATCTTTCATGCAAGGTGATAAGCGATTCAGATCACCGCCTGGGCCATGAATCATGTTTTTGGTAACTGAGTCGTAGCTGATCAGTAAGCGGATCTGGAATTTCCGCTGAAATTACACTTTCTATTTCCTCAGAGGGTGTTGCTTTGTTAATACGAGGCACGGTATCCGAATAAGTTTTTCTTTCTTATTTAACTGTTTCCATTTATTTTTCGTTTACAAAATTCGTTTATTCAAAAATAATTTTTTTCTGCTCGAGGCTTTTTTCTTTCACATCTGTTCTTCAAAACCAGGCAGTTAGGCTTAAAATAATGAATATCTATGACATTCCAACCCCTTCAAAACGACTACGGAGTTTTACCCAATACGTCTAGAATAGCTAATTTGGATATGGGTCGCTTCAAGATGCCCTTTGATGTTTCAACTTGTCTATCCTTTGCTTTTACAGCTCGTACAACTACGCCTCTTTTCCAACTTCCTCTTGGCTCGTTCTCATCTGTAATGTACCAAACCCCTCTATGCATATAACAAAGTGCAGACCGTAGCGCGAGGCCGGTCTTAACGTTGGAGTATCCTGTTGGCAGTGAAGAAGGTCTATGGGACACAGCTAGCAAAACAGCCTGTGGGGGGGTTCTTGACCCATTCCATCTCCAACCTCAGAGTACACATTTAAAAATGTCCCTTGCCTTAATGTCAACCTCCATCGATCCACGCAATGCAATGTGCAATGCGGCTCACAACGAATGCCTTAATGATTAACTTTGAACCAGACCCTACTCTCTTCTCTTTCCCAACTAATACACACATTCCAAAGAGATGTATGGACTAGTGAACCTGCTTGATGGTATGCAGTAACGCGTCTCAACCCTTCCGACCATTGAGCTCTTCTACGCGCAATAAATATCTGAAAAACTCCCTAAACGGTTCCTCTTCTCTCTCTTTTTCTTCACATTACTTCAAGGAAATATTCATTATTTTATTTACTCCATAATTCTTAATAAAACTTTAATTCTTGAAATCATAATAATTAATATTCATAACGCAAATGACAAGCCAACGCCAACTTAATTAATTCATAATAATATTTGTCTTCTTCATTCGAAACTATATATTTATACCCTAACTTCATTGTTCTTGCTTAAACACTTTTATTTAACAATTGCTATTCCTGCTAAATTTTAATCTTTTTGTTTCTGTTCAAATTCACTTTCACATTGACAACCAGCTGAAAAGAAGTATTAATTTAAATTATCTCGTAATATAGTAAACTTAGTTTAGTTAAACATAAAAATCAATGCAAATATATATATATCATAAGGGGTTAAAGTTTTCTTGTAACAAAGTGAAACAAATGAAACGAATAAAGTCAGCAAACGCAAAATCAAAGCAAACACGCCAAGAATCGGTGCAGGTGCTCTGCTGATTGCATCGTTATCTCGCTTTACGCTCTGTTTCTTCGATTTCGGTTTCGACGTTTTCTTTTACATAGTTAATTTTTTCTGGTTTTTATTAACTGTTTTTCTTTCGTTGGTTGAACTCACCCAGATTTATCGAAGAAGGCCTTCTCGAAGATCGGTTTTAATTTTTATTGTTTTAACTTTAGGTAATTCGTCGTGGTGTTAGACTATTACATGTCGTATTAAGTCTCGCTTCACTTGTTCATTTTCACTTTTTCCTCACACCTTTTGCATGTTTAGTTACGTTACACTTGTTCTTTTTGTCCGGTTGTGCATGTGTTTGTGATCTCGAACGTGCCTATGATTTTACATGATTTCTTTTTGATCTATTTTAACCCTAATTTTCTCTGCTGTTTCGCCTTCTTCTCCTTGTCTCCAGTAATTCCGTTTTCAAAACGTTCTGCTCCGGTCGTTGACCCTGCTCTCCCGCTAAAGACAATCAAACAGACCCAGACTGCGCATATTTAGCGTTGCTGCGGCTGCTGGTCTGCCAAGGAAAGTTGCGTCGGGGAGCTCGGACCTTTCCACGGGTTCTTTTGCCCCTGACTCGACCCTGATCTGGTCTCTGAGGAGAGGTTAGGTCAGAAAATTTTCTTGGACTATCAGAATCCCATATTTCTCACCTTTTTCTTTAGAATAGTTATTATTTTCCTTTGGTATGTTTTTGCCGGGCACAGCAATGGTTTAAAGCGCCTGCTTTGAACCAAAATCTATTCTGGAAAATAGTCTTATAAACTCCATGTGACTTTCTACCTTCTTCCACAAAATATTTACCTGGCCGAAATATAAAGCACTTTTAAAACAATTATTCCCAGATAATATTTTCCAATTTCTACGGATGCCTTTTATATTTCGAGATTTAAATTTCGGTAAATTTGGTTAAACGCGTGTTTGAATGCTGATTCGAGAATTTACGTCTGGTCAGCATCGCTGGTATAATCAAATAGGAAGAGAAAATTTGCTGATCCCGTCAAGAACCTATTCTCGCTCCACCAAAACGATCGAGTTAACGAGCTTTCACCACAGCTGCCTGTGTTGTTAAACTCGCGAATTGCAACTCCTAACGTAATGTGCTTAAATTTCCCGCCCAATCGATAACAATTAATACGGATTCTACGAAAAATTAAAATAAATTTTTGTTCTTTTTTTTCTGAGAACCATGCACAGCACACCACAGGATAATCAGCCATGTCTTACATAGGGCAGATTATCCTGAAATCTGTTACTGCCTTATGTCTTTCGCATGCACCTTTCCTATTAAATTTCCTTTTAAGTCTTCTAAGACATAAGTAGAATTTCCAACTTTTTCTCGCACTCGAGCTTTAACAAATGATGGACACAATTTGCTTGCGATATTTTTCTGAAAATTACTCTGGACAAAGTTTCTTCTAAAAACTTCTTGTCCTACACGATAACTAACTTCCTTAGCACGCAGGTTATACTGCTTTGCCTGTTTTTCATAAGCGCTTGTAATATTTCTCTTAATCCCGGTTCTTAATAATGCCAATTTATCTTCTCTCCTGAGAGGACATACGGAATCTTCCAAAAGATTTAATTTTCGTAATAATTCATACTCTGATCCATGCGTTATCATTTCCATGCCGTAGATCGCTCGATAAGGTGAAACTTTAATGCTCTGATGTAAAGAGTTCCTCAACGCACAACTAATTGCAGCCACATTCTTGTCCCAATCTCTTTGATCTTCTTTCAAATATGCTCGAATTGCCGAAATAATAGATCTGTTCACGCGTTCAGATGCGTTTGCTTGGGGAGAATAAATAGCTGTCAGCATATGTCTGATTTGTAATGATTTTAAAAAACTGTCAAACTCTTTTGCTCTAAATTGTACTCCATTATCACTTATCACTATTTCTGGAACGCCATATGCAAAGAAAATCTCATTTTGCAAATACGAAATAACACTAGAAGTGGTAAATTTTCGTAATGGACATAACCAATGGAACTTGGAAAAGTGATCCAATACTATAAGTAAACCTATAAATCCACTTTTGCTTCTGGGGTATGGTCCTAACAAATCTATATAGAGTCTCTGAAATGGTCTAGCAGATTCTGCCTGCTTTCCCATTGGTGGTCGCAGAATTATATTCGGTGCTTTGGTTGATTTGCACACTTCGCAGTTTCGAACATAATCGCGAATTTGCTGAACCATTCCTGGCCAATAAAATTGTCTTCTCACCAAATCCAAGGTTTTTCCCATTCCTCCATGAGCTGCTACAACACAGTCATGAGCTCTTGAGATCACCCCATTCGTTAAGCTCTGCGGTATCCACAGTTTCCAAATCTGATCTTGAAAATCTTCTGTTCCCAAGTCATTTTCGGTACGTAAATAAAGCAATCCTTCTTCAACTTTCATGTCTGGGTATTTACTCTGATCTCCCGTCACCCGAGCTTGTATAGATAGATACTCTGCATCCTTGAAATTCTCGGCATTCAAATCGATTAACGGTCCTATTCCTTCAACTATTGACACTTCGTTTTCATGTACCCGTGACAAGGCATCTGGTACGACGTGGTCCTTTCCTTTTCGATGGCTAATAGCAAATCTATACCCTTGTAATTGCATTGCCCATCTAGCAAGTCTACCTTTAAGGTTCGCTTGTCTCATTAATCAAATAAGACTAGCATGATCCGTGATCACTTCAAAGCTCTGAAGCTCTAAATAACATCTAAACTTTTCAATCGCAAGCAACGCCGCAAGACATTCTCGTTCTGTTACACTGTAGTTCCTTTGTGCAGTATTCAGTTTCTTGCTCATATACGCGATAGGTCTTTCCTCATCATTATCCCCTCGTTGTGTCAACACTGCTCCTACACCAAAATCACTCGCATCACAATGTAAATAAAACTTTTGTGAAAAGTCTGGATTCTGTAAGACCGGTGCTGAAGTTAGTACGATCTTCACTTTTTCGAAAGACTGTTGAGCTTCCTCTGTCCATTGAAATTTCCGTTTGTTGGAAATTAATTGTGTGATTGGGAAAGTCAAGTCCGAAAAATTCGGAATAAATCTTCGATACCATCCAGCAAGTCCGAGAAATCCTCTAACTTGTCGTAATGTTTTTGGCACTGGCCATGACATGATCGCTTCGATTTTACCCAAATCTGTCGCAATACCTCCGCCTCCAATCACGTATCCCAAATATCTGGTTTGAGTAACACAAAATTTACTTTTCGCAATGTTTAACGTCAAATTCGCTCGACGAAACTTTTCTGAAATCCGCTTAAGCACCTCCAAATGAGAATCAAATGTATCTGATACAACAACCAAATCGTCCAGATACCCAAAAACACAATGTTTTAAATCTGGTGGAATTAGCTCATCCATTAATCTACACATGGTCTGTGGTGCGTTGCATAACCCAAAAGGCATAACTTTAAACTGATAAAGAGGACGTCCCGGAATAGTAAAGGCCGTAATCGGACGTGCTCTTTTTGACAACTTAATCTGAAAAAAGGCATCTTTCAGGTCCAATTTTGTAATGATATTTGCCTTGGGCATTCTCGAAAATATTCCTTCAATATTAGGTAATGGATATGCGTCCTTTTCAGTAACTGCATTGATTTTTCTCGCATCCAAACAAAGCCTTACTTTGCCTGGTTTTATGACCATGCGCATTGGAGAACTCCACGGACTCGAAGAGACTTCAATGACGTCCATTTCTAACATGCGATCAACTTCTTGATATACAAGTTTTTCTACAGCAGGTGAGACTGGATAAAATCGCTGTTTGACTGGTTTACCCATACCGATATCAATATCGTGTTCTAGTAACGATGTTCGTCCTAGGCCTTGAATTTCAAAATTTGGAAACAATTTTACTACTGACTCTAGCTGATGTTGTTGCTGCGTTGTCAATGGATATTTATGCTCTTGATTCGCCTCAGTTGTAATAAGTGTGTCTGCTTCGACACTAGCGATTAAATTTGGAACCAACTTGAATACCTTCCAAAAGTCTATTCCCAATATAACCCTTTTGTTCAATGATGGAATCACAAATAAGTTCAATTCTCTTCGAATATTGTTGTACGTAATGGTAACTCTAAGTTTTCCTACGATTTCATGTCCTTTTCCGTCTGCTGTTTTCACCCTTCCCAAAATCCGTTTAAAGTCTGGGTATTTTGACCAATCTTTTGTGGCAAGATCTGATCCGACACAACTTATGTTTGCTCCGGTATCCAGTAAACCGAGCTCTTGAAAATCTAGAAAGGAAACTTTAGCATAAAGTCGCCCATCTTCTTTGCAATCTAGAATTGACGATACCATCAATCTTCTGGTATTTTTCACCTCGTCCCAAAATTTCCGCGCTCTTTGAGTAGATAATTTATTCTTCTCTGAACTCTTAAATATTCGTTCTCGCGTAGTTTCATAATCTTTTAGCCTTTCATGATATGGCCTAACATGGCGTTGACATCCCTGAATACGATTTAGCATTTTCTTCTTTTCGAACTTTTTCCTATCTGCTATTAAAATTGTCATATTCGGTGAATGTTGTTGTTCTGCTGGTTGTGGCCTCAATTTCGCCTCTTTTGGAACGACCACCTGCTCCAAACGAGTACTATTCTGTTCTATTTCGGGGCCATACGACGATCTTGATCGAATGGACCCTTCTTCGGGTTTTCCGACTTTCTACTAAGACAAATTGCACACTGCGGCTTATAAACGTTCTTCTGACCACATCCATAGCAGAAAATTGTTCTTACTTGAGCACACATGTCCCAACAATGTCCTTCCTGTTCACAGTTCCAACATTTTAAAATACGCTTCGCCAACTGCACCGCATCTATTTCGCCTGGTACGCTTTCAAAATTCTCTGGTTCCATTTCCAATTCCGATACTTTTTTCTGCTTCCCAAATCTATCAAAAATCTTGTTCTGCGACTTCGTTCCGGCTTGTTCTGCTATCAAATTTTCTCTCATGCGACACATTTTTTTTAATTGACCCACGGATGATATTTCTTCAAATAAAATCTGATGTCGAATTTCCATACGAAGATTCCTAATGAGAATTTTTATGAGGCGCGATTCTTCTAGCGGTACTGTCAACCGTGTTGCAATACTCATGACGTCATCGTAGTAATCATCAAAACATTCTCCCACTTCTTGCTTTCTAGCCCTCATCTCTTCTTCGGTCTCATCGTCTGTACGCAAATCTACGTATTGTCGTTTAAGTGCCGTACAGAACTCCTGCCATTCGATCACGACGACTTCTTTGCGATATTGCCAATACCAATCTCTCGCTTTTCCGGCAAGCAGAATGTGTAGGTTTCTACAGATGGCTTTAAAATCACTACTAAGACAGTCATGCGTAAAAGCTCGAAGTCTGTATAAAAATTCTTCAACTGGTAGTCCTTTTGATGCCCCATCAAACCTTAAACTCCAATTTTGAATTAAGTGTGTGATCTTTTCTGGACTCAAAGTACAGATTGATCGATTGTTGTCTCTGGTATTCATGTTAACTTCTCTAGTGTTTCTGTGGACCGGGTCGCTCGTTGTAGTCGTATTAGGAGCTGCCGACGGTGAATTTTGAATGGACCTTCCTGCTAGTTTCGCCTCGATTATTGCTTCCAGACTCTCTAATAGTGCCGTCCAATTATTACCCCCTGAGATACTTGAACTACTCAACGACTGATTCACACTATCCGCTCCATGCAGGCTCGGTAAATCTATACCTTGGGTATTACCTAGAGGATTTCTTGGACCAGCTGTGGCCTGCGCATTTGCATGTTTACCCGCTCGTCGTTTCCTTTTTGCTAAATATTTTGTCCTCTGTTCCTTTCCTACTCCTTTTTCTACGTTCCTATTTGCAGTGCTCCTCGTATTATATCCTTTCGGAATGGCTCCTGTTTGCGGCTTTGGATTACTTGTCGTACCCGTAGCGCCTTGTTCCCCCGAACCCACTTGGACAGATTTAATGTCTTTAACACTTATCAATTTCCTACAAGCTTGGCATTCCTTATGCTCCTCAATATGCGGTACAATGCAATTCAGATGAAAGATGTGATCGCAGGGAGTTACACTGCACTCGTCCTTTGATATGATTGCTTTTTTGCAAATATTGCAACGATGTTCCGCTTCGAATATCATCATGTCGTCCATAGGTTTTTCCCGAACCACTTTGGGACTATGTTCAACCATTGTTCTATTCATCATCTCTTAGTAACTTTTTTTTTTTTTTTTAACCAAAGCTAAATGAATTTTAACTTTTGAATAATTTGTTCCTAATTTCATATAATATTTCCTGTCCGCAACGATCCAAAAAAGAGTTTAATCATCTGAATTAAGTAATCGTCTAGTTCAGTAAATCAAAAAAAAAATTTTGCAGAATTTTTCACGGGTGCATCAATTCAATAACCCTATGTTAGCTGCGCCAGCTATTGATCGTACAGTCTTGGATACTGTTACCAAAAGTTGTATTCGACTCAATGCTACGCCAACAACATGCCATGTTAATGACCCGACCAAAATTCATAAGATCATCGAACTTTCCAAGAGACTATCCTCGCTGCTTCAAGCTAACATTTGTCGACCAAGTTCTAACTGGAATCCATCCAATTGTAGAATTCTGAGCCAATGTGTTTTGTAAGCTCGCCACAAGGAAAAAAAATCTTTTCTCAAATAGTTGTTTGGTATTTTATCCCGTGAAAGTCCGTTCACCCTTCAGATGTTCTGACTAACATTCGGTACCATCTCTGATCCATAACAGTGGTATACAGGAACAGTCAAAAGCAGTTAACTCACGGTAGATTCTCGGTCCCGCCAACAATCTGCTTCGCCAGTCAATTCTACTCGATTCCTGTACACACAAAATAAATTTACTACCATAAAGCTGGAACTAAAAATGAAGCGACTAATTCAATCCCTAGTACAACTAAGTTCTTGAACTTAACAGCCCCACGTTGGGCGCCAAAATATGTAATGTACCAAACCCCTCTATGCATATAACAAAGTGCAGACCGTAGCGCGAGGCCGGTCTTAACGTTGGCCAATCCCTGAGTATCCTGTTGGCAGTGAAGAAGGTCTATGGGACACAGTTAGCAAAACAGCCTGTGGGGGGGTTCTTGACCCATTCCATCTCCAACCTCAGAGTACACATTTAAAAATGTCCCTTGCCTTAATGTCAACCTCCATCGATCCACGCAATGCAATGTGCAATGCGGCTCACAACGAATGCCCTAATGATTAACTTTGAACCAGACCCTACTCTCTTCTCTTTCCCAACTAATACACACATTCCAAAGAGATGTATGGACTAGTGAACCTGCTTGATGGTATGCAGTAACGCGTCTCAACCCTTCCGACCATTGAGCTCTTCTGCGCGCAATAAATATCTGAAAAACTCCCTAAACGGTTCCTCTTCTCTCTCTTTTTCTTCACATTACTTCAAGGAAATATTCATTATTTTATTTACTCCATAATTCTTAATAAAACTTTAATTCTTGAAATCATAATAATTAATATTCATAACGCAAATGACAAGCCAACGCCAACTTAATTAATTCATAATAATATTTGTCTTCTTCATTCGAAACTATATATTTATACCCTAACTTCATTGTTCTTGCTTAAACACTTTTCTTTAACAATTGCTATTCCTGCTAAATTTTAATCTTTTTGTTTCTGTTCAAATTCACTTTCACATTGACAACCGGCTGAAAAGAAGTATGAATTTAAATTATCTCGTAATATAGTAAACTTAGTTTAGTTAAACATAAAATTCAATGCAAATATATATATATCATAAGGGGTTAAAGTTTTCTTGTAACAAAGTGAAACAAATGAAACGAATAAAGTCAGCAAACGCAAAATCAAAGCAAACACGCCAAGAATCGGTGCAGGTGCTCTGCTGATTGCATCGTTATCTCGCTTTACGCTCTTTTTCTTCGATCGCACACTCTATCTCACAGAGACGGGTATGTCGGTTTCGACGTTTTCTTTTACATAGTTAATTTTTTCTGGTTTTTATTAACTGTTTTTCTTTCGTTGGTTGGACTCACCCAGATTTATCGAAGAAGGCCTTCTCGAAGATCGGTTTTAATTTTTATTGTTTTAACTTAAGGTAATTCGTCGTGGTGTTAGAGTATTACATGTCGTATTAAGTCTCGCTTCACTTGTTCATTTTCACTTTTTCCTCACACCTTTTGCATGTTTAGTTACGTTACACTTGTTCTTTTTGTCCGGTTGTGCATGTGTTTGTGATCTCGAACGTGCCTATGATTTTACATGATTTCTTTTTGATCTATTTTAACCCTAATTTTCTCTGCTGTTTCGCCTTCTTCTCCTTGTCTCCAGTAATTCCGTTTTCAAAACGTTCTGCTCCGGTCGTTGACCCTGCTCTCCCGCTAAAGACAATCAAACAGACCCAGACTGCGCATATTTAGCGTTGCTGCGGCTGCTGGTCTGCCAAGGAAAGTTGCGTCGGGGAGCTCGGACCTTTCCACGGGTTCTTTTGCCCCTGACTCGACCCTGATCTGGTCTCTGAGGAGAGGTTAGGTCAGAAAATTTTCTTGGACTATCAGAATCCCATATTTCTCACCTTTTTCGTTAGAATAGTTATTATTTTCCTTTGCTATGTTTTTGCCGGGCACAGCAATGGTTTAAAGCGCCTGCTTTGAACCAAAATCTATTCTGGAAAATAGTCTTATAAACTCCATGTGACTTTCTACCTTCTTCCACAAAATATTTACCTGGCCGAAATATAAAGCACTTTTAAAACAATTATTCCCAGATAATATTTTCCAATTTCTACGGATGCCTTTTATATTTCGAGATTTAAATTTCGGTAAATTTGGTTAAACGCGTGTTTGAATGCTGATTCGAGAATTTACGTCTGGTCAGCATCGCTGGTATAATCAAATAGGAAGAGAAAATTTGCTGATCCCGTCAAGAACCTATTCTCGCTCCACCAAAACGATCGAGTTAACGAGCTTTCACCACAGCTGCCTGTGTTGTTAAACTCGCGAATTGCAACTCCTAACGTAATGTGCTTAAATTTCCCGCCCAATCGATAACAATTAATACGGATTCTACGAAAAATTAAAATAAATTTTTGTTCTTTTTTTTCTGAGAACCATGCACAGCACACATCGCAGATTAAGACAACGTCTCCGACCTTTATTGGCTTCACAGGTGCAAACCATTTCGTTCGTCTGGTTAGTACTGGCAAGTATTCCCTTATCCCGATCTTGTAGATATGGTTATTCCTTACGATACTGCGTTTTTAGTTTTATCGTATCTTAAAATTGTGGCTGCCACAGATTTTCGTTCTTTGTGAAGGCGGAGGGGGCGTTGCACAATTTGGAAAGAAACTTGATTCAGTGTGATATCACATGAGTCTGGAAACAAAATTTGGTTGCTCTAGCTTTTATAGTCTCTGAGAACGAGGCGTCAAACCAGACGGACAGACGGACGGACAGACAGACATGGCTCTATCGACTCGGCTATTGATACTGATCAAGAATATATATACTTTATGGGGTCGGAAAATTTTCCTTCTCTGCGTTACACACATCCACTTTTACCACAAATACAGTATACCCCTTAACTCTTTTTGAGTACGGGTATAATTATTCAAAATTAATTATTTTATTTTGGTGACTTCGTTGACTTAAGTCCGTTTAAAAGTGATTGTAAAACATCAACCTTCTCTTTTTATATTATCTCCATGGTTTTGAAATGGCTGCTTTGCTGTTCCTTCATCTCTCGTAATATTTGTATTTATTTTGATTTTTCCTAGTGCTACAATTAAAACTTATTTTTAATGCACTAGTCGCAGAAGAATTATAGTTACAATTACAATATTTAAGATAAAAAAATAAAAATGCAGTATCGTAAAGAATAACCATATCTACCAGATTGCCAAATCTAGTACAGATCGGATCATAATAATAGCCAGAATGAAGAAATTAATTTTCAGTTGCTTCCCCCACCTCCTCTGGCGTTGCTGACGATATTCATTCTCTTTCTCGCTCGCACGCACTCTGCCCTGTGCAATGCGCGAGCGCCCCCTCGCGGAGGAGATGTAGAATGTAAATGGTAGATGTAGAATATTTTTTCTACATGTACAATCTACATTTTAGATGTAATTAACAGATATAGCAAAAAAATATTTAAAATTTCTATTGAAATTTAAATCGTAAGCTAAACGAGAAGGAACGTGAGTCGCTTCTAGTCGCGACTCTACTTTTATACCCGTACTCACTCAGTATATAAATTTATGAGCTTATGATTGAAATTTTAAAAAATGTTACATTTTCCTTTTTTTTGCTACATCTATTAACTACATCTACATGTAAAATGTAGATTATACATGTAGAACAGATATTCTACATCTACCATTTAGATTCTTTATCTCCTCCGATAGGGGTTGCTCGCGCATTGCACAGGGCAGAGTGTGTGCGAGCGAGACAGAGAATGAATAGCGTCAGCAACGCCAGAGGAGGTGGGGGAAGCAACTGAAAATTAAATTCTTCATTCTGGTCATAATAATGATCCGATCTGGTTCAGATTTAGCAATCTGGTAGATATGGTCATTCTTTACGATACTGCGTTTTTAGTTTAATTGCATGTTTAAAATTGTGGATGCCACAGATTTTCGTCCTTTGTAAAGGCGAAAGGGGGCCGGGCGAAGTTTTGAAATACACCTGTAACAGTGTGATATCACATGATTCTGGAAACAAAATTTGGTTGATCTAGCTCTTAAGGTCTCTGAGATCTAGGCGCTCATCAAGACAGACAGACAGACAGACAGACAGACGGACGGACGGACAGACAGACATGGCTCTATCGACTCGGCTATTGACCCTGATCAAGAATATATATATTTTATGGGGTCGGAAAATTTTCCTTCTCTGCGTTACACACATCCACTCTTACCACAAATACAATATACCCCTTAACTCTTTTTGAGTACGGGTATAAAAATGTATATACTGACTGAATACGGGAATAAATGTAGAGTCGCGACTAGAAGCGACTCAGGAACGTGAGTCTCGTTTCCTTTTATTTTAATCTCATGTACTCAATTATATGAGCAGATAGTTGCTAGTCCTCAATAAATAAATACAGTCAGTGTTGCAGTCTTATAATAAATCCTGTTATTTGTTCGTTATTTGCACTGCCCACTGTACCTAATAGTAATCTACATGTATCTACACGCTCCCTCTCTGTAATAGCCTAAGCAACTGTTCTTTCGTCTCGCGCCTTTCTCCTTTACTTTTCTATCATTCTCGCTGTCTCGTTCTATCGATTATTTTCGCTCTCTCCTTCTCTCGATCACTCTTTCGCTCTCTATTCGTAGCATCGCGTACAATTCGCGTACAGGCAATTCGTTTCGTCTGCCCCAACATGCCTTCGCAATGGTCATGATCCGGTCTAGCACTTGCATGCCTCTCGCACTTTTCTTTCGCCTCATATAGATTCCTTCTTTCGTTCGCCTTCGCTATCGTTCTCTCCACCTGTCTCTCGCTTACATTGGGGCACGGGCAATTCGGTCAGCCTGCCCTTCGTCAGTCCACTTTTATTAAGTTTTTAAATTTTAAATTTCTGGAAAAATAACGCAACAAATTATCAATTTTGACTTTGATAGTTAAATTTTTCCCGATTGGTAAGCCGAAGCTACAAAAGGTTCTGGTTCACTTCGTAGCTACATTTATCAGATTTTCAGAATTGGTCGAATACAACCAGACGTAAGGTAACCATGAAAAAAAAAGTCATTGTTCCTTGAGAATTTTTAAGGTCCTAAATAATAAGAAAAATTGGTTTTTGTTCACATCGGAATAAAATTCAACTTTTTTGGCAGTGTAGTGATGCAAACAAAAACACATTACGGCATAACTTAAAAAAAAATTAATTTCGCTATTCTGCAATCGTGTAAGAACGAATTTTTGAAAGTGTTTAAAGGGGGAAGGGAGAAAATTTATAGCCGTTTACTTAAGACTGAGCTCCTATTAAAAGAGTTTGTGTTAAGCGAGGGCCAGGCCCTTCTAAACGGCTCGACCGATTTTCATGAAATCTTTTTCGTATATTGAGTAGGTCTGCACATAGGTCGTAAAATTCTTATGATCACCATATTACCACCAATTAACTTTTAATCGCAATTTTATTGATTTTGATACCGATTTTAATCGCGAATTTAATTTTTTTTCGATCAGTTATTGCTTTGATTGAGCTGTCAGTGTGTTTTGTGACATGTTTAATTTTTTTTAACAATTAGGCCTTGATTTATTTGTCCATGTGTTTTCGGCTTGAACGATTTTTATGAAATTTTTGTCGTAGTTTGGTTTTTGAAAAATTATTGCCTTGATTTAGTTGTCAATTTGTTTTTTTATATAACATGTTTAATTTTTGGGCCTAGATTTAGTCAAGATTGTTGATTTGTAATATAATCTCGATCTAATATCTTTCTGTGTTTTTGTTACTTTTGTTTGTGAATCTGGCTATTTTGTAATTGTGCTAAAGTGAAAAATGCCAGCAAGACGCAAATGGGGCCCAGTTGCACCGTCAAACAAATCATGCAAAATTAATGCGAGATAGTAGAGCAGAAAGAACAATCGAACAAATCGAAGAACATAACGAAAATGTGCGTAAGGTCATATCGCACTTGCGTGAATTTTAATCACAAGAGGTACGAAATGAATATTATGAACGAAGACAATTGAAACGAGGACGTAGGCGTAACTACATAATTGATAATATCAGAGACAATGACCGACAACCCAAGCAAGTACATAGAGCACTAACATGCTATGTATCGCATTCGCATACGAGCCAGATATTGAATATTCCGCAGATCAGAAAGTGTTGATTGATGCTATGGACAAGGAATGCTCAAGGAGGATAATAACATATAAGTAGGGTATATTCATATATGTATTTAAAATAAATAATAATTAGCTTCTTTAAAATTTAGCTATTCCAAATATAATTAGTTCGTTAGACCAACGTGACTTCTTAAGTCAGCAAGTCGGGGTCCAGGTAAAGTTTTGGTTAAAATATCCGCGATAGAAGTTATTCTTTGCTGACTTATTAGCGGTCTCCCACAATCCTCAAAAATGTGGTGAATGGGGCGGAATGAATTTCCAATTAACTCCTAGTGCTAGGCAGTTGCCAACAATTTCATTGCATTGCGAATCGCTTATGAACAGGTAGCGCAACTCTTTCAGCTCATTTCGAGAGCCCACGAAATTTGTGGCGTTGTCTGTCCATATTGTATGCGGCTTCCCTCGAATGCTGATGAATCTCTTCAAGGCAGTCATAAAAGAAAATGTGGACAGGTCCTATACCAACTCTAGATGCGTTGCTTCCGTGCCGCCGAAATCCTCCTGCTACCCCTCCACAGAGCAATAGATTTGTCATCTTAAGAGAGCAGGGCTCAAACCCCGTCCTTATCGCTGAGGCGGAGGGAATGTTGGGCCCTGATAGATCTCCTGCTAACGATGAACCGTCCACCTCAGCTCGGGCTCAGCCAAAGCAGGCTGAACAAGTCGCGAAAAAGCCTAGGAAACCACGGCCAATTACTTTCCCTGCGGTTCTGGACATTGCTGCCGTCGAGGCTGCCCTGAGCGTCCCGATAATTGAGAGGACTACGAATTCCGCACGGCTCCTTCAGGGGACCTTAGAATCTACGCCAATGACGCTGATACTCACAGGCAGGTGATCAGGGTCCTCTATTCTCTGAAGGTGCAATACACCGAATTCTGTCTCTCCGAAGACAGGGCCTACCGTGTAGTGGCTAAAAATTTAGCAGCTTCCACCCCAAAGGAAACTTTTAACATTACCTTCGAGGAATTGGGGCATCGGGTGGTAAACCTATATAACCCGAAGTCCAGAAGAGCCCTATTATCAATGCCGACGGAGTCAGGCGGGATACCCCAAATCAAAACGTTTGGTTCATTGAACTTGACAAAGGCCCCAAACAACAAGGAGGCCCTTAAAATTGCAAGGGTGGGTAGGCAACGTGTACAAATGGAGCTGTCCAGGAAGAACAACGGCGTTAGGCAATGCTTTCGCTGTTATGAGCTCGACCACACAAAAAACTACTGCCTGAAGCGACCGTTATGTTGTAGGTGCTCAGGGGATCAGTGGGCAGGTGCTCGAACTGTGGAGATAGCATGCAGCATACGACAGATCATGTCGAATCTACGTAAGGATGCTGAGAAATCGCCAATCGACAGTGAATATTGCACCGCAGAGCCAAGGAAATACACAACAAAAGGCTAGAATGCTGATGAATGTCCCTTCGATGGCTGTTAAGCGAGGGATATCCTTCGCTGATGCATCCAGGTTTAATCAGCCCCAGCAAGCATGACACCAAGGAGGCATCAGGCAACACAACGCATCATACCTTCCACAGGACTACAAAAGCTCGTTTCCGTTACTCCAAGGAAACCGCAGGCAGCCCACCTCTCACGCTCAAGCTCGGAGCTACGGATCGGACTCTGGAACGCTCGCAGAATTGCTCACAACTCCAATAAACTGGCGCTATTCTTGCGTGCTCACAATGTCGACGTGATGCTGGTCACGGAGACGCAGCTGATAGGGGGAAGGCATTACACGCGGAACCCAGGCTAGAATCGCAGCCCCTCCTCCCGCCCAACCGACCGGGGGGCGCTGCCGCATGACGCGCGACGCGTGTTACCGAACCGATCGCGAACATGCAGGAAAGATAGAGGTTAGACTAATGTTCGAGGAAAATTAGAGCTAAACAAAACTCAAGAGCTAAACATGCAAAGATAGCTAAGAAATAGGACTAATTACGGGAAAGGTATGTTAATATTAGTGATTTAAGAAGAGGAAGGGAATTAGTGGTGGATACTATAAGGTAGAGAGAATTATAGTCCGAGCATAAGACCCTAAACGGTTCATGCAAGGAATAATTTGATCTACAAAGTGGAAGGAACAAAGGGATAAAGTTTCTAGTAGATCTAACAGGAATCGTAAAGTTTATGCGACTCAACAAGTCAGGGCTATCTACGTCACCCTTGATCAGGTTGTGCATAAAAATCACACCAAGCATTTTTCTACGACTAACTAAGGTTGGAAGGTTTATTAAAAGTAGTCTACGAGGGTAACATGGCAGTCTCACATCTGCATCCCAGTTGAGGCCACGCAGAGCAAAAGTAAAAAGTTTTTCTGGACTGATTCTATACGGTCCTGGTGTACTTTGTACTGGGGGCACCATACACAAGAGCCGTACTCTAAAATCGGACGAACAAGCGAGGTATAGAGAGTCTTCGTTATGTAGGGATCGTCAAACTCCTTTGACCACCTTTTTATAAACCCAAGCACGCCCATGGCCTTATTTACCATGGTGGAAATGTGTTCAGAAAACTTTAACTTGGGGTCAAGTTTAACACCAAGATCATCAACCAATGTAATTCTCTCAAGAGAACCACCGCAAAGGGTGTAAGGAGCTAACATGGGGCTGGACCGATGAAATGTCATAACTTTGCATTTCGAGGCATTTAGGTGTAACATATTTGCACAACACCATGACTGAAAGTTATTGAGATCGGATTGCAAGCGAGAGTGAAATGAAATGTCCTTGTACTGGACACAGAGTTTAACATCATCCGCATACATGAGTACTCGAGAATTTGTTAATACTGAAGGCAGGTCATTAATAAAGAGTGTGAAAAGTAGGGGGCCTAGATGGCTGCCCTGTGGTACTCCAGAAGTAACCTTAACAGGTGAAGAGAAGGAGTTTTTGAAGAGGACTCTTTGAGACCTTGAACGAAGATAGCTAGAAATCCATCTCAAAAGATTAGGTGGAAACCCTAATGTGCTAGAAGGGAGTGGTTTACAGAGTCGAATGCTTTACTGAAATCAGTGTAGCTAACATCCGTCTGAAAGTTACATTGGAAGCCTTTAATGATCAAAGAGGTAAACTCTAATAAATTTGTGGTTGTTGATCGTCGCTTTATAAATCCGTGCTGAGATGGAGATATAAGTGATTTGCAGAGATGTTGCAAATGCGGAGTTAAAATTTTTTCAAACATTTTAGGAATAGCGGATAACTTAGATATACCTCTATAATTATTGGCATCGGACTTGCTACCTTTCTTATGGAGAGGAATAATAAAAGATTCCTTCCAGATCGGGGGGAAGCATGAAGAATTAATGGATAGGGTGAATAGTTTAAGCAGGGGTTCCCTCAGAGCGTCGGCACAGTACCTGAGTACACAGCCGGGAACTCCGTCAGGACCTGGTGAAAACACCGGCTTAACTAGTCGAAGATCATGAAGCAGTGAACTTTCATTTAACAAGGGGCTGAAAAACTGTTTAGGGTCCTGTGAAAAGCGTATCCTGCATCGAGATAGGTAATTTTTATATCATTGAGAATTAAGAACGGAGAACTTTGACCGAGCTAATACATAGCGAGAGAGAGAAGTCGGAGAACCAACTTCTTGAAATTTTTATATAGTCTTGATTTTAAGTTTTTTAGACTGGATAACTCTTTGGTAAACCAAGGAGGCTTCCCAGATCTAATCGGACAAGAAAGTGGGACACAAGAATCAAAAAGTGTATCGAGTACATTGTAAAATATGTTTGTGCCTTTCATAATGTCAGTGCACACGTACAGAGCGGACCAATCAAAATCCCTAATGAGGTTATTAAGCTTCGTAAACTCGGCTTTGCGAAAGCAACGGACACGTTCAGACAGCCTACCCGTTCGATCCAATACAGTAGGCCCAATATCAACCGACACTTCGAATGTAGGATGGTAGGAGTCTTCAGGTATAGTGAGCGGAAGGGCTCGGGTTAGCAACGCTATGGTCGGATCTGAGACAAAGCACAGATCAAGCAATCGACCCAAGGAATTTTTCACATGGTTGACTTGAGACAGGGATAGGTCCAACAAGCCGTCAATAAAGTCATGTCGTGACATGGGCACAAGGTTATTAGACTCGTTAACCGAAGCCCAAACAGTACCTGGCAAATTGAAATAGCCAAGAACTATCATATGATCTTTATCTGATAGCGAGGAAGAAACAGTTTTTAAAGCGGACAAGTGATGCTCGTATATTAAGGTATCCGAGGAAGGTGGAATATACGAGCAAGTAATGAAAATGGAAAAGCCTGGGAGAATCAGTTTTACGCACAGGAATTCCAGGTCTTGTTGAGCCTGGACTATGAAATGTTCCGACATAAAGATTGAGTCCACTGCAATGAGGACCCCTCCTCCACGTCGAGACGAACGGTCATTTCTGAAGATTGTGTACCGACCTGCCAAAACTTCGAAACCGGCTTTAGCCAGGACTCGGTAAACACAATAACGTGGGACGAGAATGCGAGACTCTCAAGAAAAGAGTGCTGAGCTTACTACGCAAGCCTCTAGCATTCTGGTAGGTAACTAAAAGAGAGGAAGTTAGTTTTTTGGATGGGTAGAAGTAGAAGTAGAGCGGGAAGATGAGGGTGGAGATAGAGATGGCGCACTGGTCTGAGCACTAGGAAGAGTTATGGGGGGCCTATTCTTCTTCTTAGCCTTGTATTCTTTCACCACCAAATGCTCCGGCCAAAAGTTGGCAGAGCAAATGGTGGCGAAATGAGTCGAGGAGACGCTTATTTTGAAGGAAGCTATCTCCCTGGCATAAGAGAAATTAAACTTCTCCACCTTTAAGCCATCGGCTTTTATTTTGCTTTGAATAAAAGCAGTTACATCGTTAGATGTAAGGTCAGGGGCAAGCCGCGATACAAAAATTTGCCGTTTTGGTGGGACTCCCACCAGCGGTTTTGAAACCACAGGTCTGGGACCTGTGATGGCAATATCCGGTGGTCCGGGACGTCTATTAGCTGGTGGGGGCGAGACTGATGGGATAGTTATGGAGTTGGGTTCGGACTCGACAGACACGGACGCTACAGACATATCTACCTGCATACTCTCCGAAGTGATGCATTCGGGTCCCGAATCTGCTTCACCAGCAGCGATCGTTGCCCTTGGAGTGACAAACGTGATCAACTGCTGCACTGACGAAGTGGTCGGAGTTAGTTTTTCCGATGCCGGCGGACGAGAGGCAGTTGGCACTTGCAAGTCCCGCGGAGTGGACTTCTTGCGCCTCGGAGACTCAGCCAGCAGCTGCAAACTGCTGAACTGAGTTTCCATGGCCAAGAGCCGATCGTATTGCTTTTTAAAGCCCACGATCAGCTCTTTGAAGCCACTCCGCGTCTGCCTCATGAACGATCGCATCTCGTTTTCCACAGCACGGCATTCCTCACAACTATAGTGCAGGCCATTGTTTTGGGAAATGGCATCTCCTACACGGCCCGTGATCCCTACACATTTTGCGTGCACTACGCTTTCGCAAAGCCAGCAAGGGATATTGGGCTAGTCATGGGTAATCTGCTTCTTGCAGGTTTTTTGGCACAGACAACAGCAAAATCCATGTTGATGTCTTTTAATTTTTTTTATCGAGAAAAAAAGTTCAAAACAAATAGCAATCAGACCAATGTGCACGGTAAATGCTTAAAGCTATGCTTAAAGCAAAAACGGAAAAAACTGAGAGGAGAGAGGAGGGTTGCAGCAACAGCTTATAACTGAGAGCGCAACGAAACAGAAAGAGCGAGAGAGAAAGAACAGTTATTGGGATTTAGGTCATAGAAAGAGAGTGATAGAACTACGACAAAGAGCGGCTAAAATGTAATGAGAGTACTTACGAAAAGCAACAACACAAACACACGATTAACCGACGCACAAAAATTAATTAAATAAGTTGTGTTTTTACACAATTATAAAGCATGCACCCGCGGTTAAAGATTGAGTTTAAATAAGAGATAGTAAGGGAGTTAATTTGAAATTAATTTTAGAATAAAACACCGGCTGTTTAATCAAAATAAAAGGAAAATGCGGAGCGCAAAAAAAACACGTCTGGTCACTACGAAAGAGAACGAACGTTTTTCTGAGATTATTGGACAGCCCATCTGTACATCGAGCTATCCCCAATCACCAATTTGGGTTCAGGCTTAAGCATGGTACTCCGGAGCAGCTGCATAGAGTGGTGGAGCATATCCTGAATGGCTTTCACAAGAAGCAGTACGTGGTAGCAGCGTACCTAGATATACAGCAAGCATTGGACAGAGTTTGGCAAGACGGATTACTTGCGAAGATAAAACCCCTGATAAACCCCCAGATGTTCCTGAAACTGGAAGCTTGCTAAAGGACAGAACAGCAGTTTCCACGCTGAAGGTGATTGAAGCCGGAGTCCCGAAAGGCAGCGTGCTAGGCCAAACTCTGTACAGCCTCTTCACGCACGATATGCCTAAAGCTAGCGTTGACAATACGTCCCAACCAATCGATGTGAAACTTGCCACAATTGCCGACGACACGGCAGTCCTATGAAGGGCCAACTGCGCTTGCGACGCCACGAAGAACCTCCAGCGGTACATAAAAAGGTTTGAGAACTGTAGGTGTAGGCATATAGGTGGAATATCAGTGTGAACCTTGAGAAGTGTGTGGTAGTGAAACACACGCTAAGGAGAGGAACGTGCTCTGGCATCTTTCTTCATGACGAGCTGTTGGAGCAGCGGAAAAAGCATAAAAAACAATTAAAAAAATAGGACAAAATCTTTCAGAAATGACTTTTTGCTGAAAAGTAAAACGCAAAGTAAATGGGAAAACCGGAGCCTGTCTGGATATGTCAAAATTGTCTCAGGCACAAAAACTCGGAAGTGAGATAGTTTGTGGACTATCCTCTGGCAATTTGTTTATGATGAGTTTTGCAAAACTCATGCAGGAAATTGCACACGCTGTTGGCTGACAGCCTTCCAACTATCAGCTGTTTCTCGTGGATGGTAGATGGATGGCCAGTGGGGATCGGAGTTTGGCGGCTTGGCCAATGTACGCTCTATTGTTATTTTATAGAAATCTTTTATTTATTAATAAAGATTACAATTAGTTTTTCGCGCGTCGTCGTTTTCACTGGAGCGGCCAACTCTTTTCGAGGTTGTTGCTGGCCCTGCCAGAGGGCCGCGATCCGGGCTGCCACAGTACTTCCCCTAGAAAAGTTCCAAATCTTTAGGTTCGATTTTTTTTCGCATGTGTCCGTAGAGGCACATTTGACTGCTGATCGTCCGTAGGGCTGGTCTCAGCGTATGGTAAGGTCCCTTGTACGGCGGCTCCAAGGGTTGTTTCACCGCATCAGTCCGGACGAAGACATGAGAGCAATTTTGAATGTCTTTAAGCAGGAAGAGTTTATGTGTGCTTGGAGTTGGCTTTACCACCTGTATTCTTTTCCGGAACTGGCTGGCAAAGTCCATTGGGTTTGAAGGCGCGTCCATGTCGTAAAAGTATTCGTTTGGAAGGCGTTGAGTACAACCATATATTATTTCTGCTGCTGATGCCTTAATGTCCTCCTTGAAGCATGTGCGGAGGCCCAGCATGACGGTTGGAAGCAGCTTGGTCCATGGTGTATCCGGTTGGCACATCAAAGAGGCTTTCATGGACCTGTTCCTACGCTCGATCATGCCATTTGACTGGGGGTGGTATGGCGCCGTGTGAACGTGCTCGGTTCCCAGGATATTCGCCAGAGATTTGAAGAGTGCCGACTCGAATCGAGTTCCTTGATCGGTTGTAATACTCAATGGGCACCCGAATTGTGAAATCCAGCGGGAACATAGTGCCGCCCAAATGTTCTCTGCAGTCTATCCTTCAATGGCACAGCCTCTGGCCAGCGAGAAAAGCGGTCGATCATTGTCAGGTATCTGTATATCATTAACGGCCACACGTACTTTCGAGAGATTTGTCTGAGAGTTGACCTGCTGCTCGGGTGCGACAGTCCGTTTGAAAATACATGGAATCGCAAGGATTTGGTGAATGTATGGTCGAGCCGTTCCCATTCCCATATCGCAATATACGATGTCATCGTCGACTGGAATCGCTTGTAGATTTAAAGATGTGTCGCCATTTAAAATCTCAGCCAGATTGGTGTCCGTTGCCTGGGCAGTTTCAATGGCTTTTTGTCCAGAGTCGTCGGCATCGTGATGGCGTTAATCCTGGAGAGGGCATCGGCAACTACGTTATAAGTGCCACTCACGTGCAAGATTGTAGTTGAGTGTTGGGATATGAAGCCCAGTTATCGCAGCTGTCTCTCTGAAGCTTTTTCTGGTTTATGGTTGAAGGCATATATCAGCGGCTTGTGATCAGTTTTAATCACAAAGATCCTGGCCTCCAACATGTGCTTGAAATACTTTATAGCCTCGTTAATCGCTAAAAGCTCTATATCATAAGTGCTGAACCTCCTTTCAGTAGCGCTGAGTTTTTTTGGAGAAGAAACCGAGAGGCTGCCATTTCCCTTTCGTCTTTTGCTCAAGATTTGTAAAATCCTATCCACGTGTTGTCTGTGTTCCTCAACTGAGTTGGACATTATGAGAATGTCGTCAATGTAGCCCAAACCGTGTGCGTACTGCTGTTGTTTCGATGTCCTCTGGGGCCATCGGATTTGATAGTATGCTCGTTCTAGGTCTAGTGTAGTGAAAACGCCTTTGCCATATAGTCGGTCGGCAAAATCGTGAATAGTCGCCGCAAGCCCCCAATCCACCACTGCCTTTTGCTAACCTGTGCAACGGGCTCGCCCATGGACTTTTGGAGTATCTGCAGATTTTGTTGTCGATTAATTTATGTATCTGTGCCTTAGCCACATATAGTTTCTCTCCCATTAGGTGCCTGGGCCGATCTGCTACGGGTGCTCCAGTTGTTGTTATGAAGTGGCGAACTTAAGGTGAGTCGGATTAGTTCATGTTTTCGGTGTATAGGTGCTCGCCTTGCTCCGTTTTATTGTTATTTGGCAAAGCAAAATCCTGCGAGATTACAGATATGCTTGTGCCGATGGTAAGACGTTGTTTCTTGATGTCAACGAGCAAATGGAACTGTGCAAGGAAGTCAGCTTCAATTATTTCCGATTGTGCATCAGCGACGACAAAAGACCATTTGATGAAACGATCCAGGCCCAGGTCGAGTTGCAGGTCCTGATGTCCAAAGGTACATATGGTAGTCTGGTTCGCGGCATGCCAGTCACTGGCTTAGGAACCTTGGGCTTGTTGGCGGCTTTGTAGCTTATCAACCTTCTGCGTTAGAATATTCAGAGCAGCAGCAACGTCTTTTACATTTGAATTGTTGCTATTTACCGCCTCCACGCTGTGCTGCCTTTGCTCAGCGGGCTTGGGTTGAGTCGACATAACAGCAATGGAGTCGATTTTCACTATTTTCGAGCATCTTGTCGGCAATCTTTGCCAGCTTGTCTAGGTCATTCTTCTCCCAAACCGAAATGAGTGGACGAATCGACGGAGGCAACTCAGTGAATTACGTATTACGGCTTCGCATCCACTAGCAGGTGATAAGCGACGCAAGTTAGTCAAGATCTCCGACGGCTTCTTCCCAGTCATGTCGCCACCCCGGAGGAGTCGTCTCATTTTCGAATCCTCTGATTCGCCGAAAGTTTCGAGCAGCCGGCGCTTCATCGCGTAGTACTTGTTGTCAGTAGGTAGCCGAGTAATGAGATCTTCGATTGCACGGGCTGCATCTTCCTCCAGTTGTATTGGCACCAGGTCAAACTTGTGGTCGTATCGCACCACATTGTGCAAATTAAGGAGGCGCTCTCGTTGCGCGAACCACAGTGTCGGATTGGATATTTTTAACTTGGAAATAGGGTTGTCAAAAATATATCAAAATATCAATATATCGATATTTTCACAAAAAAAAAATATATTTATATCGGGATATTTTTTTTGGCAAAATATCAATATATATTTTTATTTTTGATATATTTCGATATATTTTGATATGTTCGACATGTCTTCTGCAGGGAATTATTTTTCAGATTTTACTGAAAAAACTGGAAAGTTCGCAAACTAAATCTGAAATCTGAATTTTGGAGCACATACACCTAAAACACACACACACAGAAATACAATGCTACCTACATTTTCAAAAACAAATACAAAGTTTCGCGTGGTGAAATAAATGTGCAGGCGGTCTGCTGTGATCTGCAAACACACTTTTGCTAAAATTTTGAGCCATTTTGTTATAGTCGTATTCCTCTACAAACTGTAGTGTAGAAAAGCATTACGTCCGAGCGTGAGAGAAATGTGATGTAGCAGGTTTTCATACTTTTAACAAGCCTGTGTTTTTAACCAAAATAACCACAAACACTTACACAAATGTATCGTTGTGTGTGTGTTTGAGTCTAGGTGTATGTGCCCCGGTCGAAGAATTCGCCCGAAAGCTTAGTTTTTTTTATTGAGTTATATGTATCTGTATGAAGACCAGCTCCTTGGATGCTTCCTTGAATATGTTTTAGTTTATTAGAATTTAATACCTATGTATATGAAAACGAAGAAATATAAATAAGATATGGGATATGAAAAATTGTTGTCTTTTCTGTATGGGAATTCAATTTCAGGATTGCTGTTATGTTAAAAAACAAAAAAATATCAAAAATATCGAATATATCGATATTTTTTTGGTGATATATTTCATATCGTTTTGATATTTTTTAAAAAAGAATATATCACTGATATGATATTTTTCAAATATTTGACAAATGGAAACGATGATTTGAACTAAATTTCGAGAGTTTGCAACTGTTGGCTGTGCGTTTGCTTGTTGGAGTTGCAGCAGTTGCTCTCTTAACTCCTTTAGTGTGGCCTCCGTGTTCGCCATGCTTGTTGCGTCGTAGAACTTGTCGTCTTCTGCCGGTGCTGATTTAGCATTTGCAGTTGTTTTTTAACAGCACTTTGGCGGCTTGGCCAATGTACGCTCTATCGGTATTTTATAGAACTCTTTTATTTATTAATAAAGATTACAATTAGTTTTTCGCGCGTCGTCGTTTTCGCTGAAGCTGCCAACTCTTTTCGAGGTTGTTGCTGGCGCTGCGAGAGGGCCGCGATCCGGGCTGCCACAGGAGTTTCACATCTGTCCAAAATTCCCACCGTTCCTCATAGATGTGCTGTGTGGGAAAAGGCTATTACTGAAATCAGTGTAGATAACATCCGTCTGCAGGTTACCTTGGAAGCCTACCTGTGGTTTTTGATCTTCGCCTTATAAATCCTTGCTGAGATGGAGATATAAGTGATTTGTAGAGATGTTACAAGTGCGGAGCTAATACTGCGGTTAGGATTATGTAGCAGCTCTATTTGTAGGGGTATGCTGGGTAGTAATTTCTGGGATCTGATTTGATGCCTTATGCTGCATTATTCCTGCAGTGGTTTGTTGATGACCCGTTGTTGTAACTTAACGCCAGAGCAAAAGAAATCTCCTGGAGTCGTAGTTGATGGAACATATGGTAAGTTTGGTCGGACGACTCGGTTTCGAGCTGCAGCTATTTATTGGTTTAGGCGATTTTTCAATTCTTTATAGACAGGACAACCTCTATATTTGTCAGTGTGGTTTCCCCCACATTGCATTTTTGCATTTTTTGGCAGATGGGTCTTTCTTGTTTACGGGGCAGACCTCAGTGAGTAGCACATCCCCACAGGCAACGCAGACTGCCCGTAGATTGTAAAAAGTTTTCGTATGTCCATATTCCTGGCAATTTGTGCATTGGACGGGTCCATTTCGTTTGTGCGGTTCCTCAACGGTGATCCTAGGTCCAGTATATTGTAGATTGAGTGAACTTCATTTTTACTTTTGCATGCTGTGAGGTGTCAGTTCTACCTTGAACATTGTCTGGGGAATTTTATTTCTATATATTATGTTTATTTATTATTACATTTATTGGGACTGTTGGTTCGATTCCTTTGAAAACCTCTTGTAATCCTTTGCTACTTTTAAGTTGGTAGGTGTATTAATTCATTTTCGTGGTATTTGACCACTGATCGATAGTTTTGTTCGTCATTGACTTGTTTTTTTTGTTTCATTTATGGCACCCGTTTTTATGGACGTGACATAGAATGTGTAGCTCAGCACAATTTGTCTTCCGAAAAAGGATAGGTGGCGGCCTTAATTTGAACGCCTTGGCCGTTTGGGCTATATCCTGATCCTCATTTTGCACACTGAGGATCGTGAATCGGTTATTTTCCATTTCCTTAAGTTTCACAGTGTTTTCGGCTATTTTACTTATTTTGGAAGCATTCTTTGTAGCTTGTATTTGTACATACCGATCGAGCCCCGTCTGAACTAACGCTCCGTTAGCATCTGTAGAGCTTATCGGCCGGTAGAGGCTCGAATTGTCGCAATGGGTCGACAATACCGATGCTTTAAGCAACAAGAAAATTTATACTATCGATGTAATTGACACTGTCATGAGTGTATTGTTATCAGTAGTATATATAACTACTGCAGTGACATTTTAGCTATAATAGTTTATGCATAAACTAAATCGCTTTCCCGGGTTTTTTTTATGACTTTAATACTGCCATCCGTGTAATATTAATTTATGTAATTATTACCACTGGCAGTGTCTTTTCATCAGATATATTCGATATTTCGTGAAGATGATCGATATTAATTAGCCCAATCAGTTCAAACGAATGTACCCCAATTGAGCCCGAAACACTGGCGAACATCCACCATCCATTTCTGGGATGGTCCGTAAGGTTTTGCCGTTCCGAAAATTTCCCATTTATTCTGATTTTTCACGTTTCCGTTGTGTATTTTAACGATAATTTTATATGCAACCATAAATAAGACATTCCAAACGAAAAATCGGAATTCACTACGAAAATGTAAACAATGACAGACAGGAAAATGAAAGAAAAAAAAACAACAAAACATCTGCCATGTCCAAATTATTTCAAGCACAAAAGCTTAGAAGTGAGATAGTTTGTGAACTATCCCCTCTGAATTCGCTTATGATGAATGTTTTCCAAAACTCATGCAGGAAATGGCGCACGCTGTTGGCTGACAGCCTTCTGAATGATATGGCGATTCTAAATATGTGACGCCCAGCGCCATACACAGACAGCCCCGGCGCCACAAACTTATATTACAATGTAATGAGAGACCAACATTCTAATCCGCGCGCCAACAGTGTGACCAACGACCCGCACAAACGGCCACACTCAAACATTCAAATCTACGCGCCCACAGTGTGACCAGACTCAGGACTCGAACGGCCACACTACCAGCTGATCAGCAAAACGCGTTAGGGACAAGGAAGAGGCACAACAGCTGACTTTTGGCAATAAAAGCAGCGTCACCAGAGCAAACAGGGCAGTCCATCTGGACTCGCCGAGGGTCAAGATCAGCCTTCCTGATAACCCTATTTTTACTGCTGTGGTAGAGCGTACGATTCCTCTACGATCAATCAGCATTGCAATAAATATTCCCCCGGAGCGCATTATCCTCCGTTTTCCCTTCCTACTCGGAGCGCATTATCCTCCGCCTCCCTCTCGTCTAACGGAGCGCATTTTCCTCCGCAACATTTATTCTCCTCGGAGCGCATATTCCTCCGCAACATTTATTCTCCTCGGAGCGCATTTTCCTCCGCAACATTGATTCTCCTCGAAGCGCATTTTCCTCCGCAACATTTATTCTCCTCGGAGCGCATATTCCTCCGCAACATTTATTCTCCTCGGAGCGCATTTTCCTCCGCAACATTTATTCTCCTCGGAGCGCATTTTCCTCCGCAACATTTGTCACCTCGGAGCGCATTTTCCTCCGCAACATTGATTCTCCTCGAAGCGCATTTTCCTCCGCAACATTTATTCTCCTCGGAGCGCATATTCCTCCGCAACATTTATTCTCCTCGGAGCGCATTTTCCTCCGCAACATTTATTCTCCTCGGAGCGCATTTTCCTCCGCAACGTTTCTTCACATCGGAGCGCATTTTCCTCCGCAACCGTATCTCTCTCAGAGCGTATATTCCTACGCACCCACGTATCTGTCCTTGGAGCACATTATCCTCCAGGATCGATATCCCTTCGAGAGATACCGCAACCCCGAGACGACCTACGCACAGCGAGTAGCCACGTGCGGCCCTGAAGACCCTGAAGGAAGACCTCGAGTACGAGCCAGCGAATACCCCAAAATCTGTAATTTAAGACAAATAAATAGAACAACCTACTTTTGCCACCTTACTCTTGTCGCCTTATTCTTGTACCAGGAGACCTTTTCTTTCAGCTACCACATCCAGAGATCAAACAAATTTCTGTGGACCCGGCGAGGCGAGCATACCCCGGCCGAAGTGCCGTCACAAATATTTAATTAAAAAACTCATTTATTCCGGCTATATCTTTCGCACCGCTTCTAAAAATAAAAAGCATATGTATTTAATAGCCTTTTCACACTGGCGACCATCCACCATCCCCCATCCATTTCTGGGATGGTCCGTAAGGTTTGCCGTTCCGAAAATTTCCCAGTTATTCCACCATCCATCTGGGATGTTCCTAATTCGCACGTTTCGATAATAATTTTTTCGATAATTGTCAAATGCAACCATAAATAATAGACATTCACAACGAAAAATCGGAATTCACTACGAATATGTAAACAATGACAAACAGAAAATTAAAAAAAAAAAACAACAACAAAACATTTGATGTCAAAATATTCTCAGGCACAAAAACTCAGAAGTTAGATAGTTTGTGGACTATCCTCTGGGAGTTTGTTTATGAGGAGTGTTTTGCAAAACTCATGCAGGAATTTGCACACGCTGTTGGCTAACAGCCCTCCGATTATTCTGTACTCAGAAAAACAGCCCAAAGTATTCAATGCTATGGCGATATAAAATTTTCATTAAATAGCGTATCTTTGTTTTCGAAATGTCCCGAACCGCTTCTAAAAAGTCCTATCATATATATTTGTATTTGAAACATTGATTGGATTTTGTTGAAGCAGTCACATATGACCACGCTTCAGTTTTTTTTAAAACAAATATCCATTCTAATATATCCTCCTCATCCATGTTTATGTTTTGCTGTTGAATCACATTTACAACCATTGCAATATTATTAATATTCATTTTAATTAAAGACGTAAATAACTGGTGGAATAACTGGAAATTTCGGAACGGCAAAACCTTACGGCCCATCCCAGATATGGATGGGGGATGGTCGCCAGTGTGAAAAAGCTATTAGCTATAACTCTCTGCACACTGATAGCCTTTTCACACTGACGACCATCCACCATCCCCCATCCATTTCTGGGATGGGCCGTAAGGTTTTGCCGTTCCGAAAATTTCCCAGTTATTCCGCCATCCATCTGGGATGTTCCTAATTCGCACGTTTCCATGCGGTATTTTTTCGATAATTGTCAAATGCAACCATAAATATTTGACATTCACAACGAAAAATCGGAATTCACTACGAAAATGTAAGAAATGACAGACAGGAAAATGAAAAAAAAAACAACAACAAAACATCTGATGTCAAAATTTTCTCAGGCACAAAAACTAGGAAGTGAGATAGTTTGTGGAATATCCTCTGGGAATTTTTTTATCATAAGTGTTTTGCAAAACTGAAGCAGGAAATTGCACACGCTGTTGGCTAACAGCCCTCCGACTATTCTGTGCTCAGAAAAACAACCCAAAGTATACAATTCTATGGCGATATAAAATTTTCATTAAACAGCAACTTTGTTGTCCCGAACCGCTTCTAGAAAGCCCTATCATATATATTTTTATTTAAAACATTGATTCGATTTTGTAGAAGCAGTCACAAATGACCACGCTTCAGTTTTTTCAAAAAAAAATATCCATTCTAATATCTCCTCCTCGTCCACATCCTCATCATCCATGTGCAGCAACATGATTAGTTTGGTCAAGAATATGTTTTGCTGTTGAATCACATTTACAATCATTGCAATATTATTAATATTCATTTTAATTAAAGACGTAAACAAATTTCCGCACGCAATTATGAGCATCAGCTGTTTCTCATGGATGGGGGATGGTGGATGGTCGCAGTGTGAATCGGAGTTTCACATATTTCAAAAATTCCCACCGTTCCTCCGGGATGGGCTCAGTGTGCAGAGGGTATGAGCCCATCCCGGAAGAACGGTGGGAATTTTTTTAAACGCGAAACTCCTATTCACACTGCCACTATCCCCCATCCATGAGAAACAGCTGTACTCATAATTGCGTGCGGAAATTTGTTTACGTCTGTAATCAAAATGAATATTTATAATATTGCAATGGCTGTATATGTGAATCAACAGCAAAACATATTCTTGACCAAACTAATCTTGTTGCTGGACGTTGATGATGATGATGAGGACAACTTTGAAGTGGAGGAGGTATCAGAATGGATATTTGTTTTGAAAAATATTTGATTTTGCAATATCGCCCCCTTCTTGCATTTTAATTATTTTAACTGATAATCTCCCAAAAAATATATGTTGACAATAAAATTTACGAAAATACTATCTCTTACAGGATTTTTGATTCGTGTTAATAAAATAGATATATTCTATTTATATAGCGAACACAAACAGGGAGGCTTTTCACATTCACATTGCGTTTTGCTTCTCATCAAAAAGTCATAATTTTTATTTCAAGGTGCTCTGGAATTCGTTTAATTTTTGTACTTTTGTGAGCAAAATTTGCTGCTGTCATACCCGTTAGTGCCAGCTCATACAAAAATTCCTCTGTTATGCTTAACAGAGATTTGTCGATAGCCAATTCGGAGAATTTTACTTTTTGTTGTTGCCCTGACCAATATTTTCAGTTCCAATTTTGAGGTTGGTTAAAAAAAAAAATAATTTATAAAAAAGGGCATTAGCTCAATTGCTCAAGTAATGGTGTCAAATTCATGTCAATGCATCATTAAGCCATATATCTTTTTCCTTTTACAATTAAGATTTGTTTAGTTGTATAAAAAGCCGTTTACTTTTCATTCGGCGAGGAAGTTGTTGCCGTTTTGAAAACGAAAAAGTCTTGCGTTTTACGAATTCGGGAGCGCCTGACATTTCGTTTTGAAAAGTACATCAAATTTCGTTTGGTGAAAGTGAAAACCGAAGCCTGCCTGAAAGTTGAAGTTTTCTTTCATTTATAATGTTTAGTGACGTATGGTATTATTTTAAGATAAGTTATATTTTAAAACCTTGAAAGATATTTTAATAAATTACAATAGACCTAGCATTTATTATATTTTCTTGTGTATGTATGTACACAAGTGGTTGGCACACAGACAATCAAATGTTATGCAGCGCGACTGTGTTTTTATACAGCAGGCAAAAAGGGTTTTTGTATTGGTGCCAACCACTGTAATACACGGCTCGGTAATTCTTTCTTCCGCTGCATCAAATTGAGTGCATCAGCTGGTTTTCATGGATGGTGGATGGTGACAGTGGGCGCGTTCACCAGGACAACTTGATCAGCGATCAGTGATTGATCTCATCCATCATGTTTTGTGTTGGTGAACGCGTATGATCCACACTTTACTATCGCGACGTCGTCAATGCAATCGGCTCAGAACATATCGAAGATTCGCGACTCGCAACAAAAAACAGACACGTAAAAATCAAATATTTTTTCGTTAAAGTGAAGTATTGAGCCAATTTCATGATTTTGTATTAATTTGGCTCTGTTTATTTCTCTTTCTTTGCGATTTAGTGCATATTTAAGTTTATATGTCAGCTATCGATACGACAAAAGAAATCCATAATACACGAGACCAATGGATCGTACTATTTTCACGATCCATTTCTCAAAATCTGATTTATGATTTTTTGCATTAAAAACACTAAATCATGTGCGTTTACCAACACTTTTTTAAGAAATCAATTACTGATCGCTGATAAAATCGATGGCAATCCATGAGAAAAAAAATAATGTAGTTAAGACAAATATCGCAATAAATTGGGAATTGAACACTATTGATAGCAAAAAGTAACGAGTACCGGAGCCCACGAAGTTCAATTCGTACGAAATTTTAGCTAAACTATTTTCATATGTGTAAAGCAAAGTGAGAAGAACAACAGAGAAACCATTACCATGGTTCATTTTTTGTACTTAAAATAAACGCCAACTAAAATGCCAGCTTGACTAATCGGCTATACATATCGAACTATTATCAGGTCGTACATGAGCTCGATAACGATATAAGAAAATTGTCATATTTATATGCATACGTAGAACACTCAAAATTTAAGTTTGTTTGGAATATTCGGTCAAAATGGCTTCCGCAGGTTAGAAATACCATTTACTGATTATTTTATTATCCGTTGAGTATATAATGTTTATTAGATTAGTTTTTACTGGTTTAATGTTTTAACAGTAGAAAGTTGTATGTCTAGCATCCGCGTGGTTTTATATTAGACACGTAATACAAACATATGAACACAGATACATATGTCTAAAATATTTTTACTATTTTACAAATATCTACTTTTACACATATTTAATAATGTCTGGTATGTTCATATATAAAATTGTGTATTGTGTACAATTACATCTATTTTCATGTGTATTTGCAACTGTTTAATTGTTTTCTTTTATTCTTTAGGAAAAAAGGGTAAAAAGAACAAGGGCACAGTCATTTCGCTGCAATCGTTTCTTTCTAATGGTGACACACCAGCCGGAACAACGCAAGTTTCGAAAAAAATTAGAAACTTGGATGGGGATGATAGTGATGACGGAAGTAGCACATTACCTTCAGTTTATCAGCTACCCACTGCGCCTCGAGCAAATCGGATATTTGATGATAATTCCATTCCGCACAGGCCTCCTTTCATAGCTTACATTAATAACTTGCCTTTTGATGCGAACGAAGACGACCTTTATGAATTTTTTGGGTCTATAAATTTGATATCGTTGAGACTACCACGGGAAGATGGTGAAAACGGACGCTCCCGTGGTTTCGGCTATGTGGAATTGGAAAGCAGAGACGATTTAATTCATGTTCTCAGCTTGCCAGACCCATCCATCAAAGGACGTCGCATTCGTATAGAGCTGTCGAATGAAAATGACCAGCAAAACCGTCAAAAAACGAATCGTCGGTTTGAAGGGTTTGGTAATAGCAGCGACAATAGAGACTCGGTGAATTGGAGGCGGGATAGTCAAAATAATGGCAGTAGTTTCGGTGGATATGCAGCGAATTTCGACAGAAGCTTTAATCGAGAAAGGAAACCTATAACTGAAAGGGAAGAATCCAACGCACCTGGATCTTGGCGCACAAGCGTAAGACCTCAATCCAATGATTCTTCACCTCCGCGTAGAGATTTTGATTTGATTAATGAAAAATTTCGAGATGGTCGCGGAAAAAATATTGAACGTTATGGAACAGATGATGATTCTAAACTAGAAGAAAGACCAAAGTTGAAATTGAAACCTCGCACGCTACCTTTACCAGATATAAAGACAAGCCCAGATTTTGAAGATGCTGATATCAATGACACAAATGTTTTAAAGCAGGGCGTAACACCATCATTAAATGTGTTTGGATCAGCTAAGCCAGTAGATACAGCTTCGAGAGAATTAGAGATAGAAGAACGATTAGCATACGCTCGGAGGCAAGATAAGATTCGGCACGAAGAAGAGCATTTAAATGAAAAACTGGCAGAAGTTCAAATAGATACAAATGAAAATGAGTATCAATGCAGCTGTCAATTGGCGCCAGAATCTAGAGAACAGCGACGATAACAAAAGTAACGTGTGCTCACAGGGTAAATATGTATAAATATGTAAAAATTAAGTAAACAACCATACCTTACATTTATTCCAAAATATTTTTAAGTTAATCCAAAATTTTCATTTTCCTATAAGAAGAATTTACAATTATCATCTCCTAAACCCATAACTTTATTATTGTATTTTATGCACAGTCAATTAGCTGTCAATGCATACGAAAGTTTAGTCCTTCGTTATTTTTTGTATTGATGTTTTTATTTTATCTAAAAATGTATATGTATTGTTAAATTTAATCGAAAATGAGATAATATAAATTGAAAACACGTTAAACCTTTTTTGAAAATTCCAAAACCGTGTTTTGGTGACTGGGCACTTCAATAATTTTCCTTCACTTGATGAATTGAAATCGGAATATATATCATTTCATTTAGTATACCTACCATAGCCTTTAGTATATACACAATAGCTAAACCTTAAGGTTTATGAAGCGAAAGTTGGAGTTTTCTATCGTTTTCGACCCCATAATATCTATCAGGCAGGCTCCGGTTTTCACTTTAACCAAACAAATGTGATTTACTTTTCAAAACGAAAAGTCAGGCGCTCCAGCACTTGTGAAATGCAAGACTTTTCCGTTTTCAAAACGGCAACAACTTCCTCGCCGAATGAAAAGTAAACTGCTTTTTATACAACTAAACAAATCTTAATTGCAAAAGGAAAAAATAGATGACTTAATGAAGCATTGACATGAACTTCACACCCTTGCCAGGGCAATTGAGCTTGTGCTCTTTCTATAATTAATTGTTATTTGAGCCAACCTCAAAATTGGATCTGAAAAATTGGTCAGGGCAAAAACAAAAAAGTGAAAATCTCCGAACAGCTCGATTTGGCTTTTGATAAGTCTCTGTTTAACATAACAGAGGCCTTTTTGTATGAGCTGGCACTAACGCGTGGGTAGTATATCACACGGTTACAAAATTTCTCCCCGCCCCCACAAAAGACGAAAATCTGTGGTAGCCCCAATTTTGAAGATACGAGAAAACTAAACGCAGTATCGTAGAGAATGACCATATCTATCAGATTGGATCATTATTTTGAAAGTGCGCGACCTTTCGCGGATAAATTGTAGATGCAGATGACAAATGTAGCATAAAAATGTAAAAAAATAAAATATTTTAAAATTCCACTTATAATATTACTTATTATATTGAACTTATGTATATAAGAACACTCAAAATCTAACATATTAACATTTTTTTTTATAGATGATAGTCGTCGTGATGATGTTAATAGATCTAACAAAGCTCGTGACCATGACAGGTGAATATAAATATTGATAGTTAACAATTTGATTATTTAAATAAATATATAGATCGTGATTATCATATTATTCTCATTTCCCTAAAACGCTCGTTAAAAACGGGTGGAGCGAAGCGGCTAGTACATATTTATGTTTACTATGTTGCGTTCGAAAGATAAGTTTATTTTTTGCTCGTTGTCCATCAGTTTTTCGGGGATTTTTACAATAATTTTGTATTCATTCAGTCAGGTTTCGGGTTTTCCTTTCGCAAATAATGTCCTATCTACTTTTCCGTATTCAAACCAAAAACATTTTTCTCACCGAAATAAAACATAAACGGCAATTTATTCATTTAAATTAAACAAAAATATATGACTTAATAGTGCATTAACATATAATTGACTTAATATAGACTGCCTTTTTATACCCGTACTCGAAGAGTTAAGGGGTATATAATATTTTTGGCAAAAGTGGATGTGTGCAACGCAGCGATGGAAACGTTTCCGACTAAGGTACAGTTGCGAAACAAATAATAGCACCACCACAACACATTTTGTTCTTGGTACAAAAAATGCGATTACTGTACCGATTTTTTTAAAATTTAATTTTTTTTTGTATTGTTTTGTATTCCATATAAACAAAAAAAGTGCTACCGCTCTTCAAATTTCGGTTTATATATTTTTTTACGATTTTAAGAAAAAAGGCCCCAAAACTACCCAAAAAAAAAATAGCACCATTAGCCCTTTTTTTTGGTGAAACCTCTGTATTTCGCGGAACTGCCTTTGTAGAATGCACGTGTTCGTTAGTTCTGACTAAGATTACATTGTTTCTATCATAAAAGTTAAAAATAAAATTTACAATGGGACGTGGAAAGCACTGAACTGCGGAGAAGCGCGATCTTATCAAAAAATTGATATTGGATGGAAAAACTTCCAGGGAAGTTGGATGATTGGTGGGATGCTCAAATAAAATGATTTAAAACGCCTTATACTATGAAGAAAAGACTAAAACACGCGGACGAAAACGATCTATGACCCCTCTTCATGTCAAAATACCAGTGCTCGCCAATAACTGTCGACCGTTTTTCCCTTTGCGGTCTGCTCAGGAGCATAACCGAAAAACCCATGCACGCTTGCTCTCTCTCCGAGCAGAACCCTTCGTGTCTCTTCGTTTCGGTCTTCGGCTGATGGTTCTCAGTTGAGCTGTTCGTGTTATGCTCATTCAATAACAAACTCATAGAGAGCGATCCGACTGGCGCTCGCTCATTGAGAGTCCCCAGAAGAGCAGAAAAATGAAAGGGTCAGCGTAAACGGTCTTTTTTGTGTATATTTTGTTTTTGTGTCTGCAGCTGTAAGTATGTATGTATGTATGTTCGTATGTACGAAGCGCAAGTGTGGCTTGTGACCGACAAGCCGAAATAGACACCTTACTCGCACAAACACGCACACAAACGCAAAAGACTTTTATTTTCTTCGCTCGCGACAGAACGGTCCGTGAATGAGCAGAGCAGAAGGGCAGCAAAAAAACCGGTTTTTGGTTGAGCAAAGACCGATTTTTTCGAGAGCCGATGGGAACGGTTCTTCTCTGACTTTTTGCTAAAAGGTTCTGAAATAACAGTTATTTTCGGACAACAACAAACGGTCGACAGTTATTTGCGAGCTCTGCAAAATACTGATTCGTCAGAGCAAGAAGGATCCCTTCAAGCCTGCTACCGAGCTAAAAAAAAAACATAAAATTATTTCGACGGACCTAAAAGTTCGCCCATATCTTAGGCAACATAACCTTAAAGCTTGCAGCCCAATAAAGGTACCACTTTTAAACGCGACACATATAACTAACAGCATGAAGATTGCAAGCGATCATGCAAATTGGACATCCCAAAAATGGAGGAATATTCTATGGTCAGATGAGTCCAAAGTGGATATTTTTGGTGGAAAGGGATCTCGATGATACGTTAGACGTCCAAAGAATACAAAATACAAACCCCAGTACACCACAAAAACTACTACTACCATACTACTATGGGCCTGCTTTTCCTAATATGGAGTAGGTCCAATACATTGGATAAAAACCATCTTGATTCAGCACGTGTACGTGAATATCATGGAGACAGTAATACTACCCTTTGCAGAATATGAAATTCCGCTCGTATGGGTCTTTTAACAGGACAATGACCCCAAACACACCAGCAAGAAAGCGAAGGAATGGTTCAGGGCAAAATCTGTAAACGTTTTGGAGTGGCCTGCTCAGTCGCCTGACCTTAATCCCATCGAAAATCTGTGGTGCGACGTGAAGAAGGCAGTTGCTGCTTCCAAACCAACCACCATCGGATCACTTTGGGAAGAAATTAAAGAGTCCTGGTCCTAAATTCCCCTAAAACGATGACAGGACCTAGTTGATTCCATGCCAAGACGCTGCGCAGCTGTTATTGCCAATAAAGGGCACTGTACTAAATATTAAATTATACATATAGATTTAGTATTAATAGTTACAAATGGTAAACTAATGAATTCGTTACTTATTGCTTATTTTTTAAATTTGAAATCCGTTTTTGAAAAGTGGTGCTATTTTTTTTTCGCCTAGTTTTGTCAGTTTCAAACAAGTTTCTTAAATAACTTAAAAACGTTTAAAAAAAATATGATTTTTTTTGTATTCCCAGGTTTGTAATAGTCTCCCATTTCTAAAAATGTGCTTAAACTTTCCTTAAAGTTAAAAATGTGAATTGGGGAATCGTTTTAAAGTTTCTAGTGGTGTTGCTGTATACATAGTATGTATATACGTTGGTTGCTATTTAAGTTTCTGGCCTAACTATGAAAAACACAACATAGGCATCTGAATTATTTTTTTAAATTTTGATCTGTATGAATATTTAACCCTTTTTTGAACAATTTTAACTTAATTTCACAACACTCAGCACACAGCACTCAGAAAAAGTATCTCTAAAACAGGCCTTAATTCGGGTTTTTTGCTTTAAAACACCCATACCGTCGATTATTGATTTTGTTTCGATTTTGTATTTTTACATCGATGTATAGATGTTATACACAGCCCCTGAAGCACCACGATTGAATTTATGTAAAATTTTCGATTTTCAGATTTTGTGGGTTCCCACGCTATTGCACCTTTTTTACCATGAGGTGATCATGGAAAATCTTATTAATGGTCGTCATACTAATGCCCAAGGATACCTCAATCTCACAGTATGTGACATGACGATCTTGCTCAATCATTTTGCGTACAGCATCGATATTTTGTGGCACAAAAATTAATTTTAGACCACTTTCACGAAATTCGTCCTGCAACGAAGGACGTCCACGGTCGAATTCGCAATACCAGTCTTTTAAATTGGCAATCCATGGTGCTTCCTCAATTAAAGTTTAACTAAGCTGATCTAAGTATTCATGGCTTAAAAATCCACCTCGAATATGGTAGAAAATCATTACAAAGACATTTTCATGTGTAAATTTCAATTTTTGACCGAGCTGAATTTTTGATTTATCGTTAATCGATATCAAACGTGGTCGTACATGAAAAAGTTGTAGGTATGTTTAATTAATAAAACTCCAAATTTTTTTTTGCAAATGACCGTTTGTTTTTTATACGACTAGAAGTGACCTAGGCCAGAAACATAAATAACACCCCTCGTATTAGGGCGGGTCGATTTGTGACTATGTGCCTAAAATCAATTCCAAGTTCCCACTGCATGAAGCATGAAGATTTCAGGTTTAAGTATTTAAAGGAATTTAACTTATTAAAAAAAAAAACATTTTCCGATCATGTTGGTCTCAATTCTGATGTTTATTTTTACAAAAAATTGTATGTATTTTTGTTGGTTGTAAATAACAAAACATTCGGAAGGTTCCGGTTTTCACTTTCTCCAAACAAATGTGATTTACTTTTCAAAACGTAAACTTAGGCGCTCCCGCATACGTGAAATGCATGACTTTTACGTTTTGAAAACGGCAACAAATTCCTCGCCGAAATGAAAAGTAAACGTCTTTTTATGCAAATAAACAAATCTTAATTGCAAAAGGAAAAAAATCGATGACTTATTGATGCATTGACATGAATTTGACACTATTAACTGGGAAATTGAGCTTTTTATAAATAATTTTTGTTTAAACCAACCTCAAAATTGGATCTGCAAAATTGGTCAGGGCAAAAACAAAAAGTGAATTGCTGTGAACAGTTAAACATAACAGAGGCCTTTTTGTATGAGCTAGCACTAACGCGTGGGTATAACAGCAGTAAATTTCGCGCTTAACTGTACAAAGAGTAAACGAATTCATAAAAATGGATTACAGAGCGCTCCGAAATGAAAAGAATGACTTTATGCTGAAAAGTAAAACGCAAAGTGAATGTGAAAACCGGAGCCTGCTGATTAATTTTGTTTTATTTGACAAAACGAGCTGAGCATGTAATGTATTTACTGGTGCTCTTTTCAGAAAGTAAGCGGCAAAAGTCTGTAACTTTTAAACGTTGTGGTCGGTCTATCGGTCTAAAATTTAAAATATAAAGTTGCGGTTAAAATAATAGTGGATTTATTCCTATTCCTTCAACAATCGAATTTGTTTCTTTACTCGTAGAAGTATCAAGAATTGCTGTCCTTGATTATATAATTTTGGTAGCGTGTCTCTTTTCTTTCAGATTTATTTCGACATTTTTCGCTAAATATCACCATTTTTGTGCGGTCCAAATAAAAGTAACGCTACCGAGAATTTTAAAAACTATTTAATCTGCTTAATTTTTTGCAAGGTTTTCATTGTAAAAAAAATACTGGAATGGTTTATTTAACATTTTTGGTCATTTGGTGCTTAAAGCGCTCGTTTCAGGAGGAAAGTAATATGTCGATGCTAAATACTATTGGTTGTTTATCTGTTATGATCAGAAATTATATTAAATAATTAAATAAGACCCAAACCAAAATATCAGTAGATTAACCATTACGACAGGCGAGGTGGTATAATTTTTCTCCTGCTTCAGCCTTAAAAGAAATGTTGAATTTTGAGACTAGTATGGAAACTATTAGAAGAAGCGTTAAAGATTATAATTTAAGTATCTAAGGCGACCATGGTTATGTGAACTTTCGCAAAATTTACGTCAAACCCCTTAAAAACTGCGGCACCGTAAACAATGTGGGTGTGGTTATGAGATGGGTAGGGTATGATGGCACCGCAACCGCGGGACTGCCGCTAGGCATTACTTCGCGGTGCGGGCTGTTGGGTCTTCTTGGATTTAGCCGGACTGGCTCCGCTCCAGCCTGCGCAGCTCCTTGATTGTTGTTGCCGCCATGTTGGCAACTGCGCTCCATGCCTGCTCATCGGCTAGCATCTTCTCAGTCAGGGTGTCCGCGTTGACTCCTGCAAGAGTCTCCCCTAGCGCTCTTGCGAGAAGCGGGGGCACACAAAGAAGATATGCTCGGCATCCTCTGCAACTCCAGGGCCACAGTAGCTGCAGTATGGGTCGTCTGCATGCTTGAACCGGTACAGGTAGGTAGCTGTGTGCATGAGTGTGTGTGGCATACATTGGCACATCGTAGTCGAAAGAAGTGTGGGTGAAAAGGGAAGCACAAAATGTATAGAGTGTCTTGGGTGTTAAGATTTCTTTTGTGGAAGTCTTCGCTTGTGTTGCTTTTTTAGTACTTGCTGCTGGAAATGCGTCGCTTAGTCGCAATATGAAAATTTCGACCAGCACGAAGAATTAACTTTATTTTTACAGCCGAAAATTACTCATAAGTACACACACAGGCACCATGGTGTGTACAAAACACCCGGGTGATACGCATTGCTTGGGTCATTGTGTGACTGAGTGCGAGATATTGCCGGCACTCGCAGCACACACACAACTTTTGATGAGTGAGTGAGTGTCTTTGCTTTGCTTAGCGGGTGGCGAGTGGCACCGGAACACACTATTCGTAGGGTGTGAGTAGGGTGGCAAAAACTGACACCCTTGCAGTTCTCTGGTTCCAGCTATACGGAATTCGACCATTATGTGTGTTAAAAACATTTTGGATCGTCATTTATACATTCAAATATCGACCGATATGATTCTACCTTACGCATATGGACATAATCAACTTATTTGGACGTCCCTGGAGGACAACGATCCGAAGGACATCCGAAAAGTTTCCAAAGAGTGGTTCGCTGCTAATAGAGTAAATTTATTGGAATGATCGGATCGATCACCCGATCTTAATCTAATAGAGAATTTATGATGTTACATATGTGAGAGAAGTCTCATAATGAACACAGTCAACTTTGGGACGTTTTACAAAAGTCCAATGTACATAGTTAGCTCCATGCCAATGCGTCGTGTAGACGGAAGAGCTAACATAGGCTACTCAAATTAATCTTAAAACTAACTTCGAGTGTACAGTTGTTAAATTGAATATAAATAATATTCTCCGAATATTTTGTTAGACGGTAGTCTCTTATGAAGAGTTTCACTACTATTATTTTGACCCACCCGTTTTTTGAGGTACTTAAACATTTTAACATTTTAAACATTGGCCACATCTGTCTGTCCGTCCGTCCGTCCGTCTGTCCGTCTTATTTGTCGCCTAGTTCTCAGAGACTATAAAGGCTAGAGCAACAAAAATTTTTTTCCAGACTCATGTGATATCAGACAAGTGTATTTCAAAATTTCGTCCGCCCCCTTACGACTCCACAAAATACGAAAATCTGTCGCATCCACAATTTTAAAGATACGAGAAAACGGAAAACCCAATATTGTAGAGAATGACCATATCTATCAGATTGACGAATCTTAATCAGATCGCATCATTATTATAGCCAGAATAAAGAAATTAATTTTCAGTTGCTTCCCCCACCTCCTATGGAACTGCTGACGCTACTTATTCTCTTTCTCGCTCGAACACACTCTGACCTGTGCAGTATTGTTGGGTAAAGAGTGTTCACTTTAGTGAACAAGCTCAGTTGCTCACTTTTAAGTGAGCTAACAAACTTACTCACTTTGCTCAGTTGCTCACTTGCTCACTCGTTCACTTGTTCACTCAGTTGTTCACTTGTTCAGTTATTCAGTCGTTCACTTATTCAGTAGCTCACTCAGTTCAATGCTTTTTTTTTCACTCATTTGTTAATTTTTCCCAGTTTTTTTTTGTGGTACAGATGCACATATGTACATACAGTGGGTAACATAAATATTCGGTTTTTTTTTCAACTTCAAACGTGAATAAAATGTTAAAATAAGATAATAATAAGATCAAACCAAATATTAAAGTAATGCAAATTTTGAGCTTTTTTATACCCGTACTCAAAAAGAGTTAAGGGGTATACTGTATTTGTGGTAAAAGTCGATGTGTGTAACGCAGAGAAGGACAATTTTCCGACCCAATAAAGTATATATATTCTTGATCAGCATCAATAGCCGAGTCTCTGTCTGTCTGTCTGTCCGTCTGTCCGTCTTGATGAGCGCCTCGTTCTCAGAGACTATAGAAGCTAGAGCAACGAAATTTTTTTTCCAGACTCATGTGATATCACACTGTTACAAGTGTATTTCAAAATTTCGCCCCGCCCCCTTCCGCCTTCACAAAGGACGAAAATCTGTGGCATCCACAATTTTGAAGATACGATAAAACTAAAAACGCAGTATCGTAGAGAATGACCATATCTATCAGATTGCCGAATCTGAACCAGATCGGATCATTATTATAGCCAGAATAAAGAAATTAATTTTCAGTTGCTTCCCCCACCTCCTCTGGCGCTGCTTACGCTATTCATTCTCTGTCTCGCTCGCACACACTCTGCCCTGTGCAATGCGCGAGCAACCCCTAGCGAAGGAGATGTAGAATCTAAATGGTAGATGTAGAATATTTGTTCTAGATGTATTATCTACATTTTACATGTAGATGTAGTTAACAAATGTAGCAAAAAAATGTAAAATGAAAAATTTAAAATTTTTTTTAAAATTTCAATCATAAGCTCATAAATTTATATACTGACTGAGTACGGGTATAAAAGTAGAGTCGCGACTAGAAGCGACTCACGTTCCTTCTCGTTTTGTTTATGTACGTTTTTACTTTTAATTTTAAATAAAATCTTTATAATATATACCTCTATGAAAGGGAAATATTACAAGCTTTAATATAACATTTTTTAATTTTTGTTTTTTTTAAGCTTTAAACATTTTATTCGCGTTTGAAGTTGAAAAAACAACCGAATATTTATGTTATTGACTGTATGTGTAAGAATTTTAAGAAATACCTCCACCCCATTATAGAATATCAATAGATAAAAGTAGGAATATTTTATTAAGTAAAACTAAGACAAAAAAATAAATTTAATTTTAGAATTGCATAAAGGGTGCTCTCAACTTTCATTTTTATACCCGTACTCAAAAAAAGTTAAGGGGTATATTGTACTACCACAAAGAAGTGGATGTGTGTAACGCAGAGAAGGACAATTTTCCGACCCCATAAAGTATATATATTCTTGATCAGCATCGATAGCCGAGTCTCTGTCTGCCCTCTTTTGATACAAAATTTATATCTTTTGAGTCAAGCAACGCCAGAGTTGAACGGGCATAGTGGGCTTACGTTAGATCTGGCCAAAATATTCTAGACACATTGTGTTTTTGATAAAAAGGTATCAAGCGTTTTTTAAAAACTCCCTCATATAAACATCAGCGTTAATTGTCCCTTTTGTGGAAAAAGGACTGGTTCTTAAGCCACAGGTGCAAATGGCCTGCCATATCAGCACTTTCTCGTCAAATTTATCCACTTGAATTTTGGACACCGAGTCGTCAACAGTCCCACCTTTCACTTTTGTATAAAATTGGGGCCCGGGTCACGTTTTTGAGTCCAACTTTACATATGTTTCGTCGTCCACTGCATCAGTGAGCAAGCGATCATAGAGCTTTCGCACTCTCGTTTTGCCGACTTCTACTTTTCGCAGACTCTTTTCGGAACTTTTTGTTTTTTGTATGTCTTGAAGTTATGCCGTTTCTTTGTACCATACTCATACTAGTTTTGGCGTTTTTTGCGAGTTCTCGATCGGACATCGTGCTGTCTTTGTGGATTAATGCCAATACTTTTTATACCCGTAATCAAAAAGAGTTAAGGGGTATATTGTATTTGTGGTAAAAGTGGATGTGTGTAACGCAGAGAAGGAAAATTTTCCGACCCCATAAAGTATATATATTCTTGATCAGTATCAATAGCCGAGTCGATAGAGCCATGTCTGTCTGTCCGTCTGTCTGTCTGTCCGTCCCGATGAGCGCCTGGATCTCAGAGACTATAAAAGCTAGAGCAACTAAATTTTGTTTCCAGACTCATGTGATATCACACTGTTACAAGTGCGTTTCAAAATTTCGCCCCGCCCTCTTTCGCCTTCACAAAGGACGAAAATCTGTGGCATCCACAATTTTAAAGATACGATAAAACTAAAAACGCAGTATCGTAGAGAATGACCATATCTATCAGATTGCCGAATCTAAACTAGATCGGATCATTATTATAGCCAGAATAAAGAAATTAATTTTCAGTTGCTTCCCCACCTCCTCTGGCGCTGCTGACGCTATTCATTCTCTGTCTCGCTTGCACACACTCTGCCCTGTGCAATGCGCGAGCAACCCCTAGCGGAGGAGATGTAGAATCTAAATGGTAGATGTAGAATATTTGTTCTAGATGTATTATCTACATTTTACATGTAGATGTAGTTAACAAATGTAGCAAAAAATGTAAAATGTAAAATAAAATTTTTTTTTTTAATTTTAATCATAATCTTATAAATTTATATACTGACTGAGTACGGGTATAAAAGTAGAGTCGCGACTAGAAGCGACTCACGTTCCTTCTCGTTTTTATTAACATTTGCATCACTTGGAGCTTTTTTTCTTCCAGTTTTTGGCAAGTTTTTTAAAGAACATGTCTCTCCAAACTTTAATATAATGTTTTTTACACTATTAGCAGTAACTTTGTAGCGTTTAGCTACTTTTCTGTACGACACACCCTTTTCAGTGCAGTAATTGTGCACAATTTTTTTGCGAGCTTGTTCTTCAATTCGAGGCATTGCTTAAAGTGAAGGGCGAATAGTGAAAAGAGAACATGTAAACAACGCAGAATTCATCGAGCTTTCTAACAGTGCATGGTATGATCGAAAGCTCGCACTGCGAAAAATTGAAAATTGAAAGTTTCTTGTCGGCACCTTATCTTGTCCTTACACAAAAAAATAAAGGACAGGATATAATTTTTTTTTCGACTTTTCCTGACTTTTTAAAGTCCAAAATTCGTGAAAAAATACTGAAAAAATTTATCAAATTTTAACTTAAAAGCAGAGCTCGCAAATAACTGTCGTCCGTTTGTTGTTGTCCGAAAATAACTGTTATTTCAGAGCCTTTTAGCAAAAAGTCAGAGAAGAACCTTTCCCATCGGCTCTCGAAAAAATCGGTCTTTGCTCAACCAAAAACCGGTTTTTTTGCTGCCCTCCTGCTCTGCTCATTCACGGACCGTTCTGTCGCGAGCGAAGAAAATAAAAGTCTTTTGCGTTTGTGTGCGTGTATGTGCGAGTAAGGTGTCTATTTCGGCTTGTCGGTCACAAGCCACACTTGCGCTTCGTACATACGAACATACATACATACATACTTACAGCTGCAGACACTACAAAAACAAAATATGGACAAAAAAGACCGTTTACGCTGAGCCCTTTATTGTTCTGCTCTTCTGGTGACTCTTTATGTGCGAGCGCCAGTCGGATCGCTCTCTATGAGTTTGTTATTGAACGAGCATAACACGAACAGCTCAACTGAGAACCATCAACCGAAGACCGAAACGAAGAGACACGAAGGGTTCTGCTCGGAGAGAGAGCAAGCGTGCATGGGTTTTTCGGTTATGCTCCTGAGCAGACTGCAAAGGGAAAAAACGGTTGACAGTTATTTGCGAGCTCTGCTTAAAAGCTTAATATCTTCCAGACCTTAAGCTGTAGCTACAGTCTGATTTATAGCTGAATTTGTCATCTTTTCAGAACTGCAATGTAAGATGCAACCAAAAACGAGAAGGAACGTGTGAGTCGCTTCTAGTCGCGACTCTACTTTTATACCCGTACTCAGTATATAAATTTGTGAGAATTTTAAAATATTTTACATTTTAAATTTTTTTGCTACATTTGTTAACTACATCTACATCTAAAATGTAGATTATATGTACATATAGAACAAATATTCTACACCTTCCATTTATATTCTACATCTCCTTAGCGAGGGGACGCTCGCGCATTGCACAGGGCAGAGTGTGTGCGAGCGAGAAAGAGAATGAATAGCGTCAGCAACGCCAGAGGAGGTGCGGGAAGCAACTGAAAATTAATTTCTTCATTCTCCTCGTTTAAAACGGTGACATCGACCACAGCAACGACAACAACTACAACAACAACTACAACAACCAACAACTTCAACTGCTCAACGCCCGGTATTGTCGACCCACAGCGACAATCCCCACCCCTCCCAGCCGATAAGCTCAAAAAACGCTAACGTAGCGTTAATTCAGACCGGGCTCGATCGGTACGTACACACTATGCGAAAACTGAGCCCGCAAGCTGCGAAGAAAGCACCAAAACTAAAAAAGATAGATGAAAACGCTGTGCCACATAAGCCAATGGCAAACAACAGATTCGCGATCCTCAGTGTCCAAAATGAGGATCAGGATGAGGCTCAAACGGCAAAGGCGTCCAAAGTAAGGCCGCCACCTATTTATGTACGGCAGGCGAATTGTGCTATGCTAGTTAAAAAAGTATCAGATAAAATTGGCGCAGACACATTTTATGTCACGCATATAAAAAGAGGTAACATAAATGAAACTAAAATACAAGTGAAAGACGAAGAAAATTATCGATCAGTGGTCGAATACCTAGAAAACGAAAAATTGAATTACTACACCTACCAACTTAAGAGTAGCAAAGGATTACAAGTGGTTATCAAAGGAATCGAACCAACAGTCCCAATCAATGAGATAATAGATGGACTTAACGATAAGGGCTTCGAGGTCAAAATGGTTTCAAACATAATAAATAGAAACAAAATTCCCCAGCCAATGTTCAAGGTAGAACTGACACCTGGCAGTATGCACATAAGCAAAAATGAAGTCCACCCAATCTCAAGCTTCAATATCTACTGCACCGTAGGATCACCGTTAAGGAACCGCATAAACGAAATGGACCAGTCCAATGCACAAATTGCCAAGAATATGGACACACGAAAACCTATTGCACTCTACGGGCAGTCTGCGTTGCCTGTGGGGATGTCCATCTCACTGAGGCCTGTCCCGTAAACAAGGAAGACCCATCTGCCAAAAAATGTAGCAACTGTGGGGGAAACCACACTGCCAACTATAGAGGGTGTCCTGTCTATAAAGAATTAAAAAATCGCCTAAGCCAACAGATAGCTGCAGCACGAAACCCAGTCGTCCGACAAAATTTACCATATATTCCATCAACTACGACTCCAGGAGTTTCTTTTGCTCAGGCGTTAAGTTACAATAACAGGTCGTACGCCTCAGTCTCTAAGCCGACACCTCAACAAACCACTGCAGGAATGATGCAGCATCAGGACTCAAACCAGATCCCAGAAATTATTGCCCAGCATACCCCTACAAATCCGTCCCAATTGCCTTGTGGAATCGAGTCAATGCTGGTAACTATAACAAACACAATGGTAGCAATACAACAAACGATGCAGGAGCTTATGCGCAATCAAAACCTCCTCCTGGAGTTCTTACTCAAACATAAATCTGTTTAAATGGGTTGCCTAAATATTTCTTTCTGGGAATGCAAATGGCATTTCACAGCACAAGTGCGAGCTCTTGAAATTCCTCGCTCAACACGACATCGACGCCATGCTCATATCAGAGACTCACCTAACAAATAAAAATTATTTTCACCTTGATGGCTATGACTTCTATGCGACTAATCATCCCGATGGTAAGGCACATGGAGGTACTGGCGTTCTGATCAAGAATCGCATAAGGCATTATCCGTTGCCATCATTTGCTACACCTTATCTGCAGGCAACATCAATTCATATTGAAATTCAGAGCGGCTACATAAACCTATCCGCAGTATACTGCCCACCGCGCTTCTGCATTTCCGAATCAGAATTTATAAAATTCTTCGACCTACTAGGTGACAGATTCATAGCAGCTGGTGACTACAATGCCAAGCACACCCATTGGGGATCTCGTCTTACCAACCCAAAAGGAAGACAACTATATAACGCTATAATAACGCCAAGAAACAAACTAGACTTTATCTCTCCGGGCAAGCCTACATATTGGCCCACAGATCCAAAGAAGCAACCCGACCTGATTGATTTTGCAATCACACGAAGAGTGCTGCAAGCACAGATTAATGTAGAACACTTAACAGATCTATCATCTGATCACTCGCCCATTCTACTTCAACTTTACGATCATCTACAGCTTTCGGAACGCCCATACTTTCTAACATCTAGCAAAACAGATTGGCTTAAATACCGGAAGTATATAAGCTCCCATATTGATGGCTTCCCAAACACTTATTGTAGCTCTGTTGAAGAATTAGTATCCGCAATGTCACTGGCGGCAAAACACCTTACACCAATATTAGCAGCTAATAAACGTTCCCACAACAGTCGTGTTTCTAGGCACATTGAAGTGCTGCTACGCGATAAAAGAAGGCTTCGGCGAGAGTGGCAAGCCCACAGATCACCTGCCTCGAAAGAGCGGCTAAACATAGCCAACAACCTATTACGCAGAGCCCTAGAAGATGAAAGAAACCAAGCTGAAATATACTATATGGAGCAACTGTCCCCAACTAGCAAACGATTCCCACTGTGGAAAGCTAAATCTGGCGTATGTCCACCAATCGAGAGTGAATCACCGTTGCGTACAGAAACAGGAGAGTGGGCTCGAAGCAATAAAGAAAAGGCAAATACATTTGCCATCCATCTGGAAAACGTCTTCACCCAGCAAAAAATAACTTTGTGCTCCCACCACCCAACAATCCCGAAGTTGCTCCGCCCATCATATTCCAATCAGGAGAAGTCACAAGGGTCATTAAAGACCAAATCTCAAAGCAAAGAAAAGCTCCGGGCCACGACTTCATCTCCCCTAAAATGATCATAGAATTGCCGAACTGTGCAGTGCATTTCCTCACCATGATATTCAATAACATGATGAAATGGGGCTATTATCCTCAAGAATGGAGGAAATCAGTCATCTCCATGATCCATAAAGCCGGAAAAGACAAGTCCAAGCCATCATCATATAGACCTATCAGTCTTCTGCCTTGCCTATCAAAGATTTTTGAAAAGCTACTCCTGAATCGTATCAAACAACACCTACACAACAACGGTACCATCCCGATGCACCAATTTGGATTTCGGGAAAAACATGGAACCATTGAACAAGTAAACCGTATAACGTCTGAGATAAGAAATGCATTCGAAAGACGAGAGTACTGCTCCGCTGTTTTTCTGGATGTTGCCCAGGCCTTCGACCGCGTTTGGCTAGAAGGCTTAATCTACAAAATTAAAATATTACTTCCACAGAACATCCATGGATTATTGGAGTCATACCTACAGCAAAGAAGTTTCGCAGTACGATGCAAAGGTTTTCTCTCCGAATATCTCCGAAGCTGGTGTACCCCAAGGCAGCGTGCTCGGACCGACATTGTATTTCATCTTCACAGCAGATCTACCGACAAGCAGGCTAACAACAACTTCGACATTTGCTGATGATACTGCCATACTAAGTCGCTCCAAGTGCCCAAAAAGAGCAACGGAACATTATTTTTCATCTCATCTCGTGGCCTTAGAAAAATGGCTAGCAGACTGGCGCATAGATGTAAACGAGAAAAAGTGCAAGCATGTCACCTTTACCCTGAACAGACAAACTTACCGTCCACTATATCTGAACAGCACCAACATTCCACAAACCACCGAAGTAACATACCTCGGCGTTCATCTAGATAGAAGGCTTACTTGGCGTAAGCACATCGAAGCGAAGAGGAATCAACTAAAATTTAAAGCTAGTAATCTACATTGGCTAATAAACACCCGCTCACCACTAAAACTGGAGTAAAAAGTACTTTTGTACAATGCAGTTCTCAAACCCATCTGGACATACGGCTCCGAGCTATGGGGAAATGCTTGCGCTAGTAATTTAGAAATAATCCAGAGAGCACAATCGAAGATACTAAGAACTATCACTGGGGCGCCATGGTACATACGGAATGAAAATATCCATAAAGGATCAGTTAAAGATGAAATCGCCAAGATGAAAGCAAAGTATCAGGTCAAGCTACAGGTTCATCCTAACAGACTTGCGCAGTCCTTAACTTGGCACACTAGCCATACACGACTCCGGCGAAGAGACCTACCCACCCAGCAATAATACTAAGTTAGGGACGTACTCCAAATAATTAAGTGAAATTAATTTTAAAAAAAATGTATTAGGCTAAGATTTGCATACTTGTCGTCAGTCTCTAATAGAGAAGATTCGATAAATAAAATAATGAAAAAAAAAAATTCTGGCTACAATAATGACCGGATCTGTACCAGATTTGGCGATCTGGTAGATATGGCCATTTTCTACGATACTGCGTTTTTAGTTTTATCATATCTTCATAATTGTGGATGCCACAGATTTTCGTCTTCTGTGAAGGCGGAGGGGGGCGTGGCAAAATTTTGAAATACACTTGTAGCAGTGTGATATCAGATGAGTCTCGAAACAATATTTGGTTGCTCTAGCTCTTATAATCTCTGAGACAGACAGACGGACGGACAGACAGACAGACATGGCTCTATCGACTCGGCTATTAATACTGATCAAGAATATATATACTTTATGGGGTCGGACAATTTTCCTTCTCTGCGTTAGTACGTTCTTTGTGGTAGTACAATATACCCCTTAACTCTTTTTGAGTACGGGTATAATAAGATACTTAAGTTATGTAAAAAATAAAAGCACTAACTCTAAAAAAAAGCGACTTAAAAAATTAAAAAAAAAAAAAACCATAAAAAAATGTTCAAACAATTTTAAATATGGAAATCTATCAGTAAAATCATTTTGGGCCACAGCCTTCATAAAAGGTTCAATTTTGTCGAGTAGTGTAATCCAAAACGAATTTATGTTAAACTTTGTTTGTTTACTCTTTGTAATAATTTTTGCCGCCTTCACTAAAGCGCGCCAAAAGTTGATTTCTTCAGCTGATGCACCATATGGTCGGTTTGACACCGTACAGCTGCTTGAATAATAAGAGCAAAAAAACCGTAAAGTCTATACAAAACCATTCCGTCTCTTATAAGATTTGGGAATCGATAACGCACAAAAAATTGAATTGATTCTGCTGTGAAATTTTGAATTAAATGGATCTAGATTGGCCATTTCGCCCACGGTGCACTTGCTGCCATCAGTGGGCGATTGGTCAGGACCACCACATAAATATGGACGCATCACATTTGAAAAGATCCTTCACCAATTGATTCCTTTGATGGACAGGCTGCTGGGTGCAGAAGAAATTTCGATGCAGATGAGCAATCATCAATTGCAATAGTGACTTTTTCTATCAGGAATATAAATTACCTAGAATTTGTGCCTGTGTGGATGGAATTCACATCAGAATTTTAAAGTCTATACAAAACCATTCCGTCTCTTATAACAGGAAAGGATTGCATGAATGCCATGGTGGTGTGCAACTGGAACTTAGAGATCATCGCTATTAATGCCACTCACCCTGGTTCCCGTCATTCCCTTTATTTGGAACCACTCCCCCGCTAGGGAACAATTGTCGGAGACCACGAGTGGGTTTGTTTTGGCTCACGACGAAATAGCTCAGGCCATTCGTCATTAAAAAAAAACATTACGAATTATAACAATTTATTAAAAACTATCACAATTCATCATTACTTAAAATAAAATTTAAAAATAAAAAAGTTACATGTTTGTTTTGGAAAATTTGGCTGAACTTATCCAGCATTGCCTTCTGCACCTTGAGCTTCTCCCTTTCCAGTTGCTCCTTCCTGTCGAAATTCTCCGTCATTTTGGTTGACAGCTGCGACATGATTTCAACCTGAGCAACGCAGAGACTATTTAAGTCCATAACTTCCGCGGGTCTCGTCCGACAGCACTTTGCCAAGGGGGTCTTTCGTCACACATTCCACAGCAGTGTAGGAACCCTTGCTTGAGTTGGGGACTCCATACGTTGGAGCCACTCCTCCTTCCACCATTTCAAATAGACCGCAAAGATTTGCCACTTCCTCCTCCAATTCCCCAACCAATTGCTGGGCGTACGGTCCTCCGCCTGTAGCTCGTGCCTCCAATTTATTTTTAGCCATTTTTTTTTTCCAGTCTGACCAAACCTGAAATTATCGAATTTAATGAAGTACTGTGGTAAAACATGTGCAATATATACCTTTTTCTAAACCCACTGCGTCCTTAATTGGCGGCTCAACAGCATTGAGAGCCCCGCGAGCTCCTCCCACTTGGCATCAACAACAGCTCGGTCGCCCTTCACAAATCCTCTGGCCAAGTCTGGGTTCTCCTTTATAAAACTGACCAGCACTTCGTCTTGCAGTGATGATTTATGCTTTCCCCTGAAAGCAGTAATTGTAATTATTATCAACAAATACATTTTTGCACTAACATTTTAAAATCCAAAATCAAAGTGGCGGGAAACAGCTGTCTTAACCCAGCTGTTCTGTTACGAGCACGCACAATTTAATATTTTTCAGCACAAGTTGTGCTGTTAGGCGCATAGTTTGTGCTGTTATGCGCAAAAGCTGATTTCTTCCCATATTGGTCTGCCACAGCTGTTCGGAGCTTTTGATTTTGCCCTGACCAATTTTGCAGATTTAATTTTGAGGTTGGTTTAAACAAAAATTATTTATAACGAGAAGGAACGTGAGTCGCTTCTAGTCGCGACTCTACTTTTATACCCGTACTCAGTCAAAATATATAAATTTATGAGCTTATGATTAAATAATTATTAATTAAATATACTGTATTTGTGCTAAAAGTGGATGTGTGTAACGCAGAGAAGGAAAATTTTCCGACCCCATAAAGTATATATATTCTTGATCAGTATCAATAGCCGAGTCGATAGAGCCATGTCTGCCTGTCCGTCCGTCTGTCCGTCCGTCCGTCTGTCCGTCCTCATGAGCGCCTCGTTCTCAGAGACTATAAAAGCTAGAGCAACGAAATTTTGTTTAGCTCAGACTCGATATCACACTGTTACAAGTGTATTTCAAAATTTCGCAACGCCCCACAGTGGGGCCTCAGCCGCAAAGAGGTGGCAAAAGTCAATGCATTTTTTGAACGCTTTGGATAAATCCAATACACGAATTCGATAGAGTATTTTCCAAAGCTTTCAAAAATAAAATTTAAAAAGAATCGGACTTTTAGTTTAGGATATATGAGCAATCAAAGTTGAAAATTATTTCCGCGTGCAACAATTTATTCAACTTTTATTGACATACTGCATCTTTCAGGTAGAATAAAAATTGAACTGTGTGAGATATCATTTTGTTTTTGGTATCATTTACTAGGTGTATTCATTTTTATCAATATTCAATGAAAAACTGCTTTGTTGCACAGACAGTTCTAGAGAAAAACGTACTTTCCAAACCATCTAAATTTTTCTTTGTTTTTCAACTTTGACTTGAATTTAAAAAAAACTACATTTTTGCTTTTCCGAAATATTTTGTATACGGGCTCTTTGCATATTCTTTACTAAATCAAGGTAAGTCTTTTAACTTCGACCTACCATTTTCAAAAGTTTTTGTGGCATTGCATATGCAGGTTGGCCGTTACAATTGACCTGAATTTGACCAAGTTTTTTAACCTGCTTTTATTTTGGCAAAGGGTGGTATATGCATATGTATATATATTGCAGTCCTTTTTTGTATAGGTCCATAGTTATATTTTGACTTTTAAACCATTAAGTTGTGTATAAACAGTGAAAATGGCGATGGAAAATATAAAATTGTTTGAGATATTTAGAACTTCAAACAACTTCAACGAATTTAAGGAAGCTGTTCTCGTTGAATTAAATATAGAATCGGACAACCCGGAGAAGCATACAAGTATAATACATAATATTAATCTTGTATATGCTAGAATTGACGCTAAATGGAAGATCTCACATCGTAATACTACATGGTTCAATAGCAGAAACGCAACCTGGTTAGTTGGAAAGCAGATGCTAGATGATGGACCCTTCACGTCCACAGGACGATGCTCAGGAAGACCAATTAAAACTCTGGAAGACTGTTCAGCTTATACAAGAAAGAGAAAACTTTCAGATGCAACATGTCATATAGCTACGGATCACTTATCGGAGGCGCTGTCAATCAAATATATGAACGACAAGGAAAACAAGAGGTCACATATCACAAAAGCTGTTTTGCAGGCAAGCCCCATTAGACTTGAAAGGATAAACAAGAGCATCGTCACTCCGCCAAATTCACAACCAAGGCCGTACACCGTTGAAGAGGCTTTGGCATTGTTTATGGATTTGGGAATGTCTAAGGACAAATATTCAATATTGCGACATTCCTTGAAGCAGCATAATGTCGATGTTCTGCCAGGATATAAAAAAATTGGAGAAGCTAAAAAGAAGGCAGGACCGACTCCACATGTGACGGAGGTATCAGCAGAAGTAAAACTTCAAGACCTGGTGGACCACACTGCGAAAAGGCTCATTGAAAGTTTACCTGACCATCAGATTGAGAATCTTCCGCAAAATCTCACATTGATCAGCAAGTGGGGATGTGATGGATCTTCAGGACAAAGTGCATATAAGCAAATAATAGAAACGGAAGATAAATCCATTACAGATGCCAACATGTTTATGGCTTCTCTTGTCCCCCTGAGGCTAAAATCGGATACTTCAGAACATTGGAAAAATCCCCGACCTTCGTCTGCTCACTACTGCCGCCCTATATTATTTAAATACGCCAAGGAATCTTCTGAATTGATAAAGTCCACAGTGACTGATATTAAGAATCAGATTAAAAATATAAAACCAGGATTATTGGATTTCAAGGATGGTCCAACTATTACTGTTAACTATGAATTTGCCCTGACTATGATCGATGGAAAAGTTCTAAACGAACTAACAAATACGAAATCGACCTTGACATGCGCTTTTTGCAAAAAAAACACAGAAGGACTTTCAAAACTTGGATGATTCCTTAATTGAAGAGGAAAATTTGGAATATGGCATTTCCCCATTGCATGCAAGAATAAGATGTATGGAGTTTATTTTAAAACTTGCATATACCATCCCGCGAACGGAAGAATCTTTTGACGATAGCATGCCAGCCAAAGAGAAACATAAACACAGGAAAAAATGATTCAAGACGAATTCTTTTCGAGACTTGGACTGAGGGTCGACTGCCCCAAATATGGATACGGGAACACAAACGATGGAAACTCATCCCGGAAATTCTTTAAGGAACACGAAATTACAGCAAAAATAACTGGAGTGGATGAAGGCATTATCCAAAGATTGGCTGTAATATTAAATATTTTAAACTGCAAGGACAAAATTAACACCCGAAAATTTGGCGAATATGCCTCGAAGACTGCAGTGTTGTTATTTGAAAAGTATCCAGAAGAAGCTTACTCAACGCTTCATAAAATTTTGGCACACGGTCAAATTTTAATAGAACATCAGAGCCTTCCAATAGGAGAGATGTCAGAGGAGGCCCAGGAAACGAGAAACAAGGATTACAAGAAATTCAGGTACATGAATACTTGTAAAATATCACGAACAAGGCAAAATCAGGATCTTTTCAACATGTTGGCAGCCTCTTCAGATCCATTTATTTCATCTATTAGACATGTGAAATCGAAAAAGAATTAGAAAGTATTTATTCTTCAGAAATGTTAAGATTATTGGATATTCCTAACGATCCATCGGAAATAGATGCATGTTTTATAGTAAACCAAAAATAAAAACAATTAAAAAAAATTTTTTTTGTAAATTCGGTTTAAGTTAAAAATTAAATTTAAAATAACTTTTTATAGTATAATAGGCCATTAAAAATTATTTATCGATCCGAAAAACTTGGAATTTATCATTTTGCATAGGAAAATATGCACTGGTAACAAAGTTCAACTTTGGCTATTTATTGTAAAGCTTCTAGATATTGTAGCACCATGTTCTTTTGCAGACTAAATTCTGAAAGTTTTTTCTTTTAAGCGCAATTTATTTCATGAAGATATCTTGATTCGTTCGGAAGTTATTAATTTAGCAAGCTGAAATGACCAAAGGCCCCACTGTGCGCCACCTTCCGCCCCTACAAAGGACGAAAATCTGTGGCATCTACAATTTTAAAGATACGATAAAACTAAAAACGCAGTATCGTAAAGAATGACCATATCTACCAGATTGCTAAATCTGGTACAGATCGGATCATTATTATGGCCAGAATGCCAGTTGCTTCCCCCACCTCCTCTGGCGTTGCTGACGCTACTTATTCTCTTTCTCGCTCGCACACACTCTGCCCTCTGCAATGCGCGAGCAACCCCTAGCGGGGAGATGTAGAATCTAAATGGTAGATGTAGAATATTTTTTCTAGATGTATAATCTACATTTTACATGTAGACGTAGTTAACAAATGTAGCAAAAAAATGTTAAATGTAATATGCTTAAATTTTTTTTAAATTTCAATTATAAGCTCACAAGTTTATATACTGACTGAGTACGGGTATAAAAGTAGAGTCGCGACTAGAAGCGACTCACGTTCCTTCTCGTTATAAATCATTTTTGTTTAAACCAACCTCAAAATTGCATCTGCAAAATTGGTCAGGGCAAAAACAAAAAGTGAATTGCTGTGAACAGTTAAACATAACAGAGGCCTTTTTGTATGAGCTAGCACTAACGCGTAGGTATAACAGCAGTAAATTTCGCGCTTAACAGTACAAAGTGTAAACGAATTCACAAAATTGGATTCCAGAGCGCGTCGAAAAGAAAAGTCATATTGTTGGAAGCTGCCGATCTTTTTAGGCAACTCTGACTCCACATTTGCAAATAATTGATTCCGTTGGGTATACTTTATAACTGTTTTTTTGATCGATGGGTAACAATAGATTTAAGGCAGTGGCCGTGAATTACGATTCGATGCGTTCGACAATTAATTTTTACTCTCCCTCGTTGAAAGACCAGGGCTTTTAACAGGATCCTCAACGGGTAGGACGCACAGCTTGTTGACACAGCTTGAGTGGTTCCAGATGGTGTCCTCAGAATAGCAACTTGCACAGCCCCATCAGCTCCAGTAATGACCTCGATCACCCGTGCTAATGGCCACTTCAACGGTGGCAAGTTTTCGTCCTTGATGCAGACGAGATCGTTGACTTGGATCGATGGCTGCGGTGTGCGCCATTTGGCACGTTGTTGGAGCAGAGTCAAATACTCCTCACTCCAACGCTTCCAAAAAATCTGCTTAGCACAGGCGACTCGTTGCCAGCAATCTAGTCTATTAAAGATAAGACTCGTAACGTCTGGCTCGGGAAACTCCATCAGAGGACGACCAATTAGAAAATGTCCTGGTGTAAGGACGCCAAGATCTTCAGGGTTTTCTGAAATTGCGAGAAGAGGACGAGAATTTATTACAGCCTGGATTTGGGCAGACCAATGTCCTCAGCTCGTCAAAGCCAAAGAGTGACGATCCCATGGAGCAATAGAAATGCTGCTTAGCCATCTTCACTGCTGCCTCCCACAAGCCCCCGAAGTGGGGTGATCGAGGCGGTATAAATTTCCAATCGAAACTATTGTTGATGCAATGATTATGAACTGCATCGCGATGCTTCTCGCTTATAAAAAACCGCCAAAGGTCGTCCAACTCGTTCCTTGCTCCCACAAAATTGGTGACATTGTCCGACCAAATGCATCGGGGTATGCCGCGCGTGGCAACGAAGCGCTTGAGAGCACTAAAAAATCCAACAGTTGTGAGGTCCTTAACTAATTCCAACCAGACGGCCTTTGTTGCAAAACAGATGAAGATATGATGTAAATCATATCTGATATAAATTACAGTTATTACATTTGTAACAGTCTTTTAATGTAACGAATGCAAATACAATAAATATTAAATATACACAGTTTCATATTCTTTTGCGAACATTTTTGTTAAAATATGCGTGCGAATGTAATGTAAGAGTCCGCGATTTTGACCATTAATATGAGCGAACGAATTTGGTGTATTTTTGAATTTATACAGCATTTTCAGTACATATTTACAATATGTTTTTATACCCGTACTCAAAAGAGTTAAGGGGTATATTGTATTTGTGGTAAAAGTGGATGTGTGTAACGCAGAGAAGGAACATTTTCCGACCCCATAAAGTATATATATTCTTGATCAGTATCAATAGCCGAGTCGATAGAGCCATGTCTGTCTGTCCGTCCGTCCGTCCGTCCGTCTGTCCGTCCTGATGAGCGCCTCGTTCTCAGAGACTATAAAAGCTAGAGAAACCAAATTTAGTTTCCAGACTCATGTGATATCACACTGTTACAAGTGTATTTCAAAATTTCGCCCCGCCCTCTTCCGCCTTCACAAAGGACGAAAATCTGTGGCAGCCACAATTTTGAAGATACGAAAAAACTAAAAACGCAGTATCGTAGAGAATGACCATATCTATCAGATTGCCGAATCTGAATCAGATCGAATCATTATAGCCAGAACAAAGAAATTAATTTTCAGTTGCTTCCCCCACCTCCTCTGGCGATGCTGACGCTACTCATTCTCTTTCTCGCTCGCACACACTCTGCCCTGTGCAATGCGCGAGCAACCCCTAGCGGAGCAGATAAAGAATCTAAATGGAAGATGTAGAATATTTGTTCTAGATGTATTATCTACATTTTACATGTAGATGTAGTTAACAAATGTAGCAAAAAATTAAAAATTAAAAATTTTTTTTTAATTTCAATCATAAGCTCATAAATTTATATACTGACTGAGTACGGGTATAAAAGTAGAGTCGCGACTAGAAGCGACTCACGTTCCTTCTCGTTTAAATCTGGAAGGCGTAATTATGAATATTGAAATTTTTGTTTATAAGCTTCTTTGGGCAAAGTTGGCACACCTTGTCATAAGTAATGTCTTACGAGAATGTGTAAATGTAAATTTACACAAATTCTATCAAATAAAAAAAAAGATAAAAAAAGCAAGTCGATTATAAAACAGGATAGATTTCCGGATTGGGGATGTTTGATACTTTTTCAGACTGAAGCACTTTAAAAATGGACAATTCTGTCCGAAAAAATGCATCACCGGACCGGAGAATCTGACTGTGAGTTGACTCGATTGCGGTCGGTGTGGAATGATTCCAGAAGTAGTAGGTCAGAATCGTTTTGACTTACCACAGGATATTGGTAAATACATTTTCGTTGAGTTTAGGTGTGCATTTTCAGACTATGTCTAAAGCCACACATAATCAGAATAGTCCCATTCGTTTGTATGACCTTACAGAGCCTACAGCTCATTTTTTGTGCGCGAAGTTATCGCAAAGGCAGCAATACAATAGCTGTAATGGTGCCACCAAATTCGTATAGTTGTTGTCTACAGATGTCATTTCCTTTTGACAAAAAATCAAATTAAAATACGTAGAGGGAAAGAGCAAGTAAGATAAAAGAAATGCCACAGAAGGTCAAGGTGATCAGCCAAGAGACGAAAACTAATTGTAAACCCAAAAGAGCAGAGACAATGAAAGAACAACATAAAAATAAAAGTGCAATTGAATATAAGCGAGGATGAGAAAAACAATGTTAGGGAAAATCGTTTTCGGTATCTCTAAAATTGTGGCTGTCGCAGGCTTTACATATTCGATGGGCGATGGGAGAATCATGTGAGTTTCGCGGTTATATGATTTTTTCTAACATATTTCCAAATTATTTATTTTCCAGATCTGAAAATGTAAAAGGAAAAATAAGCACAAACGACGAGGGAAAGTACAAAGAGGATAACAAAAACACACGTAATGATCGAGAACAGCCCAAGTATCATCCTAACCAAACTGGACCAGTAAGTACACTAGCTATTTTTACACTTTTGAAGGGTAAAATATCAATAGCCGAGTCCATAAAGTAGGACTCATCAGCCCATTGCTCCGCAAGCTTCTTTTTATACCCGTACTCAAAAAGAGTTAAGGGGTATACTGTATTTGTGCTAAAAGTGGATGTGTGTAACGCAGAGAAGGAAATTTTTCCGACCCCATAAAGTATATATATTCTTGATCAGCATCAATAGCCGAGTCGATAGAGCCATGTCTGTCTGTCCGTCCGTCTGTCCGTCTGTCTGTCTGTCCGTCCCGATGAGCGCCTGGATCTCAGAGACTATAAAAGCTAGAGCAACGAAATTTTGTTTCCAGACTAATGTGATATCACACTGTTACAAGTGTATTTCAAAATTTCGCCCCGCCCCCTTCCGCCCCTACAAAGGACGAAAATCTGTGGCTTCCACAATTTTGAAGATACGATAAAACTAAAAACGCAGTATCGTAGAGAATGACCATATCTATCAGATTGCCGAATCTGAATCAGATCGGATATAGCCAGAATAAAGAAATTAATTTTCAGTTGCTTCCCCCACCTCCTCTGGCGCTGCCGACGCTATTCATTCTCTGTCTCGCTCGCACACACTCTGCCCTGTGCAATGCGCGAGCAACCCCTAGCGGAGGAGATGTAGAATCTAAATGGTAGATGTAGAATATTTGTTCTATATGTATTATCTACATTTTACATGTAGATGTAGCAAAAAAAAGTAAAATGTAAAATTTTATAATTTTTTTAAAATTTCAATTATAAGCTCACAAGTTTATATACTGACTGAGTACGGGTATAAAAGTAGAGTCGCGACTAGAAGCGACTCACGTTCCTTCTCGTTTTTTTTGTAATTGATCCCAGTATAGGAAACCAATTCTTGTATGCATACACAGTTGTGCTGTGTACACAGTATACCGAAAGCCAACTCTGCCTACAGTAATCAGATCGTAATGTGGTCTGGTGGTTTTCCTATTCGTAGTCTCTCGGTTCAAACTCTGGCCCGGATTACTTGTTTTGTTTTTTTAAACAAAAATTTTTCTTCTAATGAATTTTTTTGTTTAAATTTTACTCATGAAAATGTCTTTGTAATGATCTTCTACCATATTCGAGGTGGATTTTTAAGCCAAGAATGCTTAGATCAGCTTAGTTAAACTTTTATTGAGGAAGCACCATGGATTGCCAATGTAAAAGACTGGTATTGCGAATTCGACCGTGGACGTCCTTCGTTACAGGACGAATTTCGTGAAGGTAGTCTAAAATTAATTTTTGTGCCACAAAATATCAATGCTGTGCGCGAAATGATTGAGCAAGATCGTCATGTCACATACTTTGAGATTAAGGTATCCTTGGGCATTAGTATGACGACCATTAATAAGATTTTCCATGATCACCTCATGGTAAAAAAGGTGTGATTGCGTGGGAACCCAAAAAATCTAAAAATATAAAATTTTACAAAAATACAATCGTGGTGCTTCAGAGGCTGTGTTTAACATCTATACAGGTTGCGAATCATGGATGTAAAAATACAAAATCGAAACAAAATCCATAATCGACGGTATGGATGTTTTAAAGCAAAAAAACCCGGATTAAGGCCTGTTTTAGAGATACTTTTTCTGAGTGCCAAAAGTGTTGTGAAATTAGGTTAAAATAAAAAAAGGGTTAAATATTCATACAGAATGTTGATCAAATTAAAAAAAAATAATTCAGACGCCTATGTTGTGTTTTTCATAGTTAATCCAGAAACTTAAATAGCAACCTACGTATACCCCTTAACTCTTTGAGTACGTTTATAAAAAGGGAACAAGCTCAATTGCCCAGGTAATGGTGTCAAATTCATGCATTCAATGCATCATTGTCATATATTTGTTTCCTTTTGCAATTAAGATTTGTTAAGTTGTATAAAAAGCCGTTTACTTTTCATTTCGGCAAGGAATTTTTTGCAGTTTTGAAAACTTGCGTTTTACGAGTGCGGCAGCGCCTGACTTCGTTTTGAAAAGTAAATCACATATTGTAAAACTGAAAAACCGGAGCCTGCCTTAAAACGATTTCTTTTGATAGTAATTATTATTTTGTTTAATATTTATATGATAAAACAATATATAACAAAAAACAAACACAAGGATTGACTAATTTTCTCAATTTCATTCCGCGGTGCCACACATCGATTTTTCAGGGGATTCAAAATCGCGCACTATTTATCCAGCGATTTGATTAAACACACCCATAAACACACACTTAAAACGATTCGAATCTTACCTTCCAATAAAGGTTGCTCAATTGGTGACTAACCCTCAACCAAATAATTTAACATTATACATGCTATGTTAATAAAATCAGCATTTCAGTAAATCACTATCCAATGTTGGATTAACAAAAAATTTGTTTCCCAGTAAGGAATGCGGAATACGAACAACGGTTTTAATACAAATAAAAAATGTATTGCAAGTGTGACAAACGTAAATTTTTTATATGATTTTTATTAGACTATAAGCTACTTTTTCATAAAAATATTCATGACCCTAGCGATCAGCCTTCCTTATATTTACGGGTACCTTGCGAATAGCCTCCTGAATTCCCTTTGTATCCATTTTAGCAACATTTAAACATTTATAAATTTATTGACCTTGGAGCTTGGAGCACTTGAAGCAGAATCTACGTCGGGCTAAAATACCGGATTATCATTCTGAGTACTAGGCGCTCATCAAGACAGACAGACAGACGGACATGTTCGCTGATTTCAGGCGCGCTTATGGCTAGCCACAACTAAACATTTTTAGGAATCTTTGTTTTTATACCAGTACTCAAAGAGTTAATACAAATACAATATTGTGTTAAAAGTGGATGTGTGTAACGCAGAAGAAGAAAATTTTCCGACCCCATAAATTATATATATTCTTGATCAGTATCAATAGCCGAGTCGATAGAGCCATGTCTGTCTGCCCGTCCGTCTGTCTGTCTTGATGAGCGTCTAGTTCGCAGAGACTATAAGAGCTAGAGCAACCAAATTATGTTTCGAGACTCATGTGATATCACACTGCTACAAGTGTGTTTCCAAATTTCGCCCCGCCCCTTCCGCCCTCACAAAGGACGAAAATCTGTGACAGCCACAATTTTAAAGATACGACAAAACTAAAAACGCAGTATTCGTAGAGAATGACCATATCTACCAGATTGCCAGATCTGATCGGATCATTATTATAGCCAGAATAAAGATACGAATTTTTAGTTACTTCCCCCACCTCTGGCGCTGCTGACGCTACTGATTCACTTTCTCGCTCGCACACACTCTGCCCTGTGCAGTAAGCGAGCGCCCTCTCGCGGAGGAGATGTAGAATCTAAATGGTAGATGTAGAATATTTGTTCTAGATGTATAATCTAAATTTAAGATGTAGATGTAGTTAACAGATGTAGCAAAAAAATGTAAAATGTTAAATATTTAAAATTTCAATCATAATCTCACAAATTTATATACTGACTGAGTACGGGTATAAAAGTAAGTCGCGACTAGAAGCGACTCACGTTCCTTCTCGTTGTAATTTGATTATAAGGAAGCTTTAAGTTATATTTCTGAGTCCATTCGTTACCCTCCACTGTGAAATAGTCTCATAATTCATTATGCAAACCTTTCAACATGAACGGTTTTTTTTACATCTCTTTTTTTTATGTCTTTACTACTTGTTCACAGTTTGGTAAATGTTCGATATACGGGCATATGCTCCTAAAGTCGAGAAAAAAATACCTTTGATGGACCCAGACTTATCAACAAATTACGTGTAGAACTTATTTGGTTTTCAAACCATTTTTTTTTTAATCTATACTATAAATTTATAGAAAAGAATGTTTGTGTAAGGGGCTATCTCTGCAACGCGTGCACCAAATTGCATGCGGTATTTCATAATAGCCAGAGTAAGTAGCATTGTTTTTATAAAAAGAAATAATTTTTTTCTATAAATAGGTTCCTTAAAAATTAGTCAAAAGAATCTCAAATTCGGTCCAAAAATGTGTATTTGAACGCCTATTTCATTTCATTGTGTGTCAATATGTAGAACGGAACATTTGATGATAGATTTTGTTTTTATACCATTCTGAAAAAATTGCAATTTGTGTAAGTATATTTGTATACCCGTACTCAAAAGAGTTAAGGGGTATACTGTATTTGTGCTAAAAGATGATGTGTGTAACGCAGAGAAGGAAAATTTTCCGACCCCATAAAGTATATATATTCTTGATCAGTATCAATAGCCGAGTCCGAGTCCCGAGCCGAGTAATGTCTGTCTGTCCGTCCGTCTGTCCGTCTTGATGAGCGCCTCGTTCTCAGAGACTATAAAAGCTAGAGCAACGAAATTTTGTTTCCAGACTAATGTGATATCACACTGTTACAAGTGTATTTCAAAATTTCGCCCGCCCTTCCGCCCCTACAAAGGACGAAAATCTGTAGCTTCCACAATTTTGAAGATACGATAAAACTAAAACGCAGTATCGTAGAGAATGACCATATCTATCAGATTGCCGAATCTGAATCAGATCGGATCATAATTATAGCCAGAATTAAGAAATTAATTTTCAGTTGCTACCCCCACCTCCTCTGGCGATGCTGACGCTATTCATTCTCTGTCTCGCTCGCACACACTCTGCCCTGTGCAATGCGCGAGCAACCCCTAGCGGAGGAGATGTAGAATCTAAATGGTAGATGTAGAATATTTGTTCTAGATGTATTATCTACATTTTACATGTAGATGTAGTTAACAAATGTAGCAAAAAAATGTAAAATTATTTTTTTAAATTTCAATCATATTCTCATAAATTTATATACTGACTGAGTACGGGTATAAAAGTAGAGTCGCGACTAGAAGCGACTCACGTTCCTCTCGTTTGCTTTAAAAATGTGTGCGGTTTTAAATCAATCTGTGGGTTTTAAAGTTAAATGTCGAGAAGATAAAATTTGGGATTTCGAACGCGAAATGCGTCACAAGTTGTGGCTTCGAAGAGCCGTGAAAGTAGCCAAGATATTACATATGCAATGAAAACAAATGTAAATTATCCAGTCGAACGGGGCACATATACACTGATGGCTCAAAGTTAGATGGACGTGTGGGTGTATGCGTCTACTGTAAAGCCTAGTACTCAGTTCCGAAAAAACACCTCGCGAACAGAATCAGGGTTGATATTCGTATGAAACCGATAAGAAATTTGTTTGGTCGAAAACTGTTTTCTAGGCTCTGTACAGAAGACAGTACTCAGTTCAAGAAAAAAACAGGGTCGGTATATACTAGAAAAGTATCCGATAGTATTTGCTGGTATTATTCTTCCCCCCTGTAAAGTTATTTAAATTGCATATAAGTTGCTTGGAAACAACCAAATGAAATATTGAAGACAAACAGAAACTAATTAATGCAGCAGTATATGAAGGACAATTATATGGATATTATAATATATTATTTTTATTAATTTTCATGAATATAAATCAAATATGTTGTCTTCACGGTGGTCGGCACGGGAGGCGTCGCCATCTGCTGTTGCTGATAGTCAGACAAACTACCTTGCCAATAAAAAATTGGGCAGTCCAGGATATGCCTGGGGAAGGGCGACGCCAGCCGAAGAAGTGCATTTCATTAACTTTTAACAAAACCAAGCATCTGTCTGAGCAGTGTAACCGTACGGAATGCAGTGCACACCTCTGGTCACACCACATGGCCGCTAGCGAATTATATGACATGTGTTTGCCAGCAAACAGTTTTTGGGTCTGAGTACTAGGCTTAACGAGCTAAAATCAGTCATTCAGGCGGTCTGCGGTTTTCAATTTCACCAAAAAAATGTGATTTACTTTTCAAAACGAAAAGTTAGGCGCTCCCGCACACGTGAAATGCATGACTTTTACTTTTTCAAAACGGCAACAAATTCCTCGCCGAAATGAAAAGTAAACGTCTTTTTATACAACTAAACAAATCTTAATTGCAAAAGGAAAAAAATAAATGACTTATTGATGCATTGCCATGAATTTGACACTATTAACTGGGAAATTAAGCTTGTGCCCTTTTTATAAATAATTTTTGTTTAAACCAACCTCAAAATTGGATCTGCAAAATTCATCAGGGCAAAAACAAAAAAGTGAATTGCACAGATTTGGCTATCGATAAATCTCTGTTAGACATAACAGAGGCCTTTTTGTATGAGCTAGCACTAACGCGTGGGTATAACAGCAGTAAATTTCATGCTTAACAGTACAAAGTGTAAACGAATTCACAAAAGTGGATTCCAGAGCGCGTCGATATGAAAAGTCATACATTTTGCTGAAAAGTAAAACGCAAAGTGAATGTGAAAACCGGAGCCTGCCTGATTGCTTCAGACTTCCGGATTGTCTGGACGTTGATATGCTATGACTGCACCATCAAGTGGCCCATGCGACACCAAGCCGAAGCCTGTTACAAGTCAGGGCTATCTACGTTGTGCATAAAAAGCACACCAAGCATTTTTCTACGACTAACTAAGGTTGGAAGGTTTATCAAAAGCAATATACGAGGGTAAGATGGGAGTCTCACACCTGCATCCCAGTTGAGGCCACGTAGAGCAAAAAGTTTTTCTGGACTGATTCTATGCGGTGCTGGTGTACTTTGTTTTGGGGGCACCATACACAAGAGCCGTACTGTAAAATCGGACGAACAAGCGAGATATAGAGAGTCTTCGTTATATAGGGATCGTCAAACTCCTTTGACCACCTTTTCATAAATCCAAGCACGCCCATGGCCTTATTTACCATGGTAGAAATGTGTTCAGAAAACTTGAACTTGGGGAACACCAAGATCATCAACCAATGTAATTCTCCGCAGAGGGTGTAAGGAGCCAACATGGGACTGGATCGATGAAATATCATAACTTTGCATTTCGAGGCATTTAGGTGTAACATATTTGCACAACACCATGACTGAAAGTTATTGAGATCGGATTGCAAGCGAGATTGAAATGAAATGTCCTTGTACTGGACACAGAGTTTCCACATCCGCATACATGAGTACTCGAGAATTTGTTAATACTGAAGGCAGGTCATTAATAAAGAGTGTGAAAAGTAGTGGGACAAGATGGCTGCCCTGTGGTACTGCAGAAGTAACCTTAACTATAGGGAGTTTTTGAAGAGGACTCATTGAGACCTAAAACGAAGGCAGCTAGAAATCCATCTCAAAAGATTAGCCGGAAACCCTGAAAGGTCAAGTTTTTGTGCTAGAATAGAGTGGTTTACATAGTCGAATGAAAAGATGAAAAGATTCCTGCCAGATCGGGGGAAGCATGAAGAATTAATGGATAGGGTAAATAGTTTAAGCAGTGGTCCACACAGAGTGTCGGCACAGTACCTGAGTACACAGCCGGGAACTCCGTCAGGACCTGGTGAAAACACCGGCTTAACTAGTCAAAGATCATGTAGCAGTGAGCTTTCATTTAACAAGGGGCTGAAAATGCCGTTCAACCTTGGTAAACTGTATGGAAACGGCTGATCAGAGTAGCTTTCATGGGAATAGGTTGTTTGGAAAAATTTTGCAAAAAGATCGGCAATTGCCAGATTATTGTTTGCCGTCATATTAAGAAATGATAGGGAGGATGGATGTTCTGTCGTTCTACGCTTACTATTAACGAAGGTCTAAAACTGTTTGGGGTCCTGTGAAAAGCGCATCAGTCATCGAGATAGGTAATTTTTAAAGCATTGATCGTTAAGAACGGATAGATTCGACCGAGCTAATACAGAGCGAGAGAGAGAGAGAAGTCAGAGAACCAACTTCTTGAAATTTTGTATAAAGTCTTGATTTTAAGGTTTTTAGACTGGATAACTCTTTGGTAAACCAAGGAGGCTTCCAAGATCTAACCGGACAAGAAAGTGGGACACAAGAATCAAAAAGTGTGTCAAGTACTTTGTAAAATATGTTTGTGCCTTTCATAACGTCCGTGCACAAGTACATTGCGGACCAATCAATATTACGTTCAGATAGCATACCCGTTCGATCCAATACAGTAGGCCCAATATCGACATACACTTTGAATGTTGGATGGTAGGAGTCTTCAGGTATAGTGAGCGGAAGGGCTCAGGTTAGAAACGCTAACCAACAAGTTACATGGGTACAAGGTTACTGGACTCGATAACCGAAGCCCAAACAGTACCTGGCAAATTAAAATCGCCAAGAACTATCATATGGTCATTATCTGATAGCGAGGAAGAAACAGTTCTTAAAGCGGACAAGTGATGCTCGTATATTAAGGTATCCGAGGAAGGTGGAATATACGAGCAAGTAATGAAAATGTAAAAGCCTGGGAGAATCAGTTTTACGCAAAGGAATTCCAGGTCTTGTTGAACCTGGACTATGAAATGTTCCGACGTAAAGTTTGAGTCCATTGCAATGAGGACCCCACCTTCACGTCGAGACGAACGGTAATTTCTAAGAATTGTATACCGAACTGCCACAGGGATATCGATGGGAATGATGTTGCCGACGAACTGGCCAGGCAGGGAACTGCCACTCCCACCGGAGAGGAAACAGCGAGAGGAGTAGCGATGCCTCTGGCTTCTAACTCACGAAGCTTTCGAGCAAACTTTCGAGCAAATTTGTTTGGTCGAAAACTGTTTTCTAGGCTCTGTACAGAAGACAGTACTCAGTTCAAGAAAAAAACAGGGTCGGTATATACTAGAAAAGTATCCGATAGTATTTGCTGGTATTATTCTTCCCCCCTGTAAAGTTATTTAAATTGCATATAAGTTGCTTGGAAACTCGAAGCAACCATTGCAATATGAGAGCAAACAACCAAATGAAATATTGAAGACAAACAGAAACTAATTAATGCAGCAGTATATGAAGGACAATTATATGGATATTATAATATATTATTTTTATTAATTTTCATGAATATAAATCAAATATGTTGTCTTCACGGTGGTCGGCACGGGAGGCGTCGCCATCTGCTGTTGCTGATAGTCAGACAAACTACCTTGCCAATAAAATATTGGGGAGTCCAGGATATGCCTGGGGAAGGGCGACGCCAGCCGAAGAAGTGCATTTCATTAACTTTTAACAAAACCAAGCATCTGTCTGAGCAGTGTAACCGTACGGAATGCAGTGCACACCTCTGGTCACACCACATGGCCGCTAGCGAATTATATGACATGTGTTTGCCAGCAAACAGTTTTTGGGTCTGAGTACTAGGCTTAACGAGCTAAAATCAGTCATTCAGGCGGTCTCCGGTTTTCAATTTCACCAAAAAAATGTGATTTACTTTTCAAAACGAAAAGTTAGGCGCTCCCGCACACGTGAAATGCATGACTTTTACTTTTTCAAAACGGCAACAAATTCCTCGCCGAAATGAAAAGTAAACGTCTTTTTATACAACTAAACAAATCTTAATTGCAAAAGGAAAAAAATAAATGACTTATTGATGCATTGCCATGAATTTGACACTATTAACTGGGAAATTAAGCTTGTGCCCTTTTTATAAATAATTTTTGTTTAAACCAACCTCAAAATTGGATCTGCAAAATTCATCAGGGCAAAAACAAAAAAGTGAATTGCACAGATTTGGCTATCGATAAATCTCTGTTAGACATAACAGAGGCCTTTTTGTATGAGCTAGCACTAACGCGTGGGTATAACAGCAGTAAATTTCATGCTTAACAGTACAAAGTGTAAACGAATTCACAAAAGTGGATTCCAGAGCGCGTCGATATGAAAAGTCATACATTTTGCTGAAAAGTAAAACGCAAAGTGAATGTGAAAACCGGAGCCTGCCTGATTGCTTCAGACTTCCCGATTGTCTGGACGTTGATATGCTATGACTGCACCATCAAGTGGCCCATGCGACACCAAGCCGAAGCCTGTTACAAGTCAGGGCTATCTACGTTGTGCATAAAAAGCACACCAAGCATTTTTCTACGACTAACTAAGGTTGGAAGGTTTATCAAAAGCAATATACGAGGGTAAGATGGGAGTCTCACACCTGCATCCCAGTTGAGGCAACGTAGAGCAAAAAGTTTTTCTGGACTGATTCTATGCGGTGCTGGTGTACTTTGTTTTGGGGGCACCATACACAAGAGCCGTACTGTAAAATCGGACGAACAAGCGAGATATAGAGAGTCTTCGTTATATAGGGATCGTCAAACTCCTTTGACCACCTTTTCATAAATCCAAGCACGCCCATGGCCTTATTTACCATGGTAGAAATGTGTTCAGAAAACTTGAACTTGGGGAACACCAAGATCATCAACCAATGTAATTCTCCGCAGAGGGTGTAAGGAGCCAACATGGGACTGGATCGATGAAATATCATAACTTTGCATTTCGAGGCATTTAGGTGTAACATATTTGCACAACACCATGACTGAAAGTTATTGAGATCGGATTGCAAGCGAGATTGAAATGAAATGTCCTTGTACTGGACACAGAGTTTCCACATCCGCATACATGAGTACTCGAGAATTTGTTAATACTGAAGGCAGGTCATTAATAAAGAGTGTGAAAAGTAGTGGGACAAGATGGCTGCCCTGTGGTACTGCAGAAGTAACCTTAACTATAAGGAGTTTTTGAAGAGGACTCATTGAGACCTAAAACGAAGGCAGCTAGAAATCCATCTCAAAAGATTAGCCGGAAACCCTGAAAGGTCAAGTTTTTGTGCTAGAATAGAGTGGTTTACATAGTCGAATGAAAAGATGAAAAGATTCCTGCCAGATCGGGGGAAGCATGAAGAATTAATGGATAGGGTAAATAGTTTAAGCAGTGGTCCACACAGAGTGTCGGCACAGTACCTGAGTACACAGCCGGGAACTCCGTCAGGACCTGGTGAAAACACCGGCTTAACTAGTCAAAGATCATGTAGCAGTGAGCTTTCATTTAACAAGGGGCTGAAAATGCCGTTCAACCTTGGTAAACTGTATGGAAACGGCTGATCAGAGTAGCTTTCATGGGAATAGGTTGTTTGGAAAAATTTTGCAAAAAGATCGGCAATTGCCAGATTATTGTTTGCCGTCATATTAAGAAATGATAGGGAGGATGGATGTTCTGTCGTTCTACGCTTACTATTAACGAAGGTCTAAAACTGTTTGGGGTCCTGTGAAAAGCGCATCAGTCATCGAGATAGGTAATTTTTAAAGCATTGATCGTTAAGAACGGATAGATTCGACCGAGCTAATACAGAGCGAGAGAGAGAGAGAAGTCAGAGAACCAACTTCTTGAAATTTTGTATAAAGTCTTGATTTTAAGGTTTTTAGACTGGATAACTCTTTGGTAAACCAAGGAGGCTTCCAAGATCTAACCGGACAAGAAAGTGGGACACAAGAATCAAAAAGTGTGTCAAGTACTTTGTAAAATATGTTTGTGCCTTTCATAACGTCCGTGCACAAGTACATTGCGGACCAATCAATATTACGTTCAGATAGCATACCCGTTCGATCCAATACAGTAGGCCCAATATCGACATACACTTTGAATGTTGGATGGTAGGAGTCTTCAGGTATAGTGAGCGGAAGGGCTCAGGTTAGAAACGCTAACCAACAAGTTACATGGGTACAAGGTTACTGGACTCGATAACCGAAGCCCAAACAGTACCTGGCAAATTAAAATCGCCAAGAACTATCATATGGTCATTATCTGATAGCGAGGAAGAAACAGTTCTTAAAGCGGACAAGTGATGCTCGTATATTAAGGTATCCGAGGAAGGTGGAATATACGAGCAAGTAATGAAAATGTAAAAGCCTGGGAGAATCAGTTTTACGCAAAGGAATTCCAGGTCTTGTTGAACCTGGACTATGAAATGTTCCGACGTAAAGTTTGAGTCCATTGCAATGAGGACCCCACCTTCACGTCGAGACGAACGGTAATTTCTAAGAATTGTATACCGAACTGCCACAGGGATATCGATGGGAATGATGTTGCCGACGAACTGGCCAGGCAGGGAACTGCCACTCCCACCGGAGAGGAAACAGCGAGAGGAGTAGCGATGCCTCTGGCTTCTAACTCACGAAGCTTTCGAGCAAACTAGTGATCTGGTCGAAATACATTCAAGCAACCGGATGGGACTGCCCATAACTCGCGACAAGTTTGTCACTACGGTTTAAGCCATGATAAGGGGTACACGCCCATGCGGAATCACAACGGTCCTAAATGGACCAATAACCTAACCTAACCTTGGCTTTAACTTGAAACTGCAGTATTACCGCGACTGCGTATTATCAAGAAAGCTTATTTTTGTTGCTTTGCATGCTGAAATAGTACCCTTCATTATCGTTTTGTTTTGTTTTCCGCTGTCAATTACACTACCCGACACGAGTTTTCCTAAAACTTTTTGGTTTTCTAAGACATTTTTTTTTTTAAGAATTGCCCTTTTTTTGTTATTTAATTATCTTACACCAAATTGTAACGAACTTGGCATTTTGAAAAGCTAGCAGATGCAGCTATAAATTGAACCCAAACACTTTGTGATTTCAGATTACCGTCTGGGAAATATTAAGGTTATAAATGCAAAAATTATGATTTAGTGCGGTTTTTTTTTTCATTTTGGCTTAACAAATAAGGAAAAGTCGAATTAAAAAAATTAACCTGTGTTCTTATATTTTATGTGTATAGGTGCATTGATTCGGCGTCGTTTAAAGAATTTTGTCAACTAATTAGTAGACTTCACCGGAACCCAGGCTAGAAACGCAGCTCTTACTCCCGCCCACCCGACCGAGGGGCGCTGCCGCATGACGCGCGATGCGTGTAACCAACCAAAATGCAGGAAAGATAGCGGTTAGACTAATATTGGAGGAAAATTCGAGCTAAACACAACTAAAAGAGCTAAAGATCCAGAGATACCTAAAAAAACAGTACTAATTATGGAAAGGTATGTTAGTATTAGTGATTTAAGAAGGGGAAGTGAATAGTAGTAGATATTATATGGTAGATGGAATTATAATCCGAGCATAGCACCCTAAACGGCCCATGCAAGGAATATTTCGATGTAAAAAGTAGAAGGAACAAAGGAATTAATTTTTAGTGTATCTAATATGAATCGTGAAGGTTGTGACCGAGGCTCAAAATTCAAGGGCTATCAACGTCACCCTTGATCAGGTTGGGTCGTAGAAAAAGGCTTGGTGTGGTTTTTATGGACAGCTTTATCAAGGTGAAATTAGATAGCCCTGACTTGTTATGCCGCATAAACTTGATAATTCCTATTTGATCCACTAGAAACTAAATTTCTTTGTTCCTTCCATTTTGTATATTTATTCCTTGCTTTACCCGTTTGTGAATTATAATTCCCTCTACCGCTAATTGCCTTCCTCTTTTTTTATCCCTAATACTAACATATACCCAGCGACAAAAAAAGCCGCACCTTGAAATTTCATGCATTTGTGACTTCACTAGTCGCTGGTGTTCGCAAATCGGGCTGCCACAGCTGTTCGGAGCAATTCACTTTTTGTTTTTGCCATGACCAATTTTGCAGATCCAATTTTGAGGTTGGTTTAAACAAAAATTATTTATAAACAGGCCATAAGCTCAATTGCCCAGTTAATGGTGTCAAATTCATGTTAATGCATCAATAAGTCATCTATTTTTTTCCTTTTGCAATTAAGATTTGTTTAGTTGTATAAAAAGACGTTTACTTTTCATTTCGGCGAGGAATTTGTTGCCGTTTTCGAAACGTAAAAGTCATGCATTTCTCGTGTGCGGGAGCGCCTAACTTTTCGTTTTAAAAAGTAAATCACATTTTTTTGGTGAAAGTGAAAACCGGAGCCTGCCTGTTTGTGTGGAGAGGGGATAAACAAAGTGCAACAATTAACATTATAACATTTTTTTTAACGGTTTTGGGTTCTCTTCTTACCTCTATGATTTTCCCATATCTCATGACAATGTGCGAGAAAAACTATGAAAGTTAACGGAAGCCTTCCCGCAGTAACCAACAAATACATTTGCTTTTACGAACAATTATACTAATATACAGAGAAAGAGAAAACGTGTTATACTGCCTTTTCACACTGGCGACCATCCACCATCCCCCATCCATTTCTGGGATGGTCCGTAAGGTTTTGCCGTTCCGAAAATTTCCCAGTTATTCCACCATCCATCTGGGATGTTTCTAATTCGCACGTTTCCATGCGGTATTTTTTCGATAATTGTCAAATGCAACCATAAGTAAAAGACATTTATAACGAAAAATCGGAATTCACTACGAAAATGTAAACAATGACAGACAGGAAAATGAAAAAAACAACAAAAAAACATCTGATTTTCTCAGGCACAAAAACTAGGAAGTGAGATAGTTTGTGGAATATCCTCTGGGAATTTTTTTATCATAAGTGTTTTGCAAAACTGAAGCAGGAAATTGCACACGCTGTTGGCTAACAGCCCTCCGACTATTCTGTGCTCAGAAAAACAACCCAAAGTATACAATTCTATGGCGATATAAAATTTTCATTAAAAAGAGCATCGTTGTTTTCGGCTACATCTTTCTCCCAAATATGCCGAACCGTTTATAAAAAGTCCTAACATATATATTTGTATTTAAAACATTGATGGGATTTTGTAGAAGCAGTCACAAATGACCACGCTTCAGTTTTTTCAAAACAAATATCCATTCTAATATCTCCTCCTTGTCAAAGTTGTCCTTATCATCATCCGTGTCCAGCAACAGGATTAGTTCTGTCAAGAATATGTTTTTCTGTTGAAGCAAATATACAACCATTTCAATATTATTAATATTCATTTTAATTAAAGACGTAAACTTATTTCCGCATGCAATTGTGAGCATCAGCTGTTTGTCAGTGTGAATAGGAGTTTCACTTTTTCAATAATTTCCACCGTTCCTCCGGGATGGGCTCAGTGTGCAGAGGGTATTAAGCTCTGGAGCTTATAGCCTGTTTACACTGAGGCGCATCATTGGATTTTTCCGTTAAACGGAACATGCGACAATGATGCCCATAAGAGCCCTGTGGATAGAAGAAGACAATCATGCGGCCGCATGTTTAATCATGCGGCGCATCATTGGGTAGTGTTGCCGTATTCTGTCCAGTATTTTTACAAAATACTGAAATTATTCAGGGTATCGACAGCAAACAGCTGTGAATTAGTAAATTATATTTAAAAGAAAAGGGAAATATAAGCGCTGAAAAACAAAAGAAAAAGAAGTGGACAGAGGGGGCTGAAAATTTGTTAATAGACTTGTGGGCGGAAAATATTGAGGATTTGCGCAATGGGTTGCGCAAGAACACCCACATTTACGAGGAGATGGGAGAGGAATTTAAACAGCAATTCTATGATTTCTCTCCAATAGAAATTAAAGCAAAGTTGGAGAATCTTTGGGATCTTTTGGGATGCACTGATTCAAACATAAAAAGTGCCACCTTAAAATTTAACTCGGCAACACGCAATTTTTGCTCGGTGAAGCCAACGATAGCCTCACTTGCTTTGAAGTTCTCCTGAACAAGCTCAATAAACAATTGGGTGCTCGTAGTGAAACTCCCAAGTGCACCATTTTCCACATTTAATAATAAATCGCTCATTATTTTGGGAATTTCAATAAAAATGCTTTTGCTCTCTTCTTCTTGCTCACCGAGTTTGTTTACATTTGTAGGCCGAACAGCTGACAAATGCTGCGAAAAATGATGCGACTTTGGTGTAAACGCCTCGCATCATTTTTCCGCACCTTCGACAATGATGCGGAAGTGTAAAAAGGCTATTACGTTAAAATACGAGGGCGGTCTGATAATAGTCGGCCTATTTAAGAGAAAACGTTTTTATTTAAATTACTCTTTTTTTATGTGTCTACATAATCTTTTTATACCCGTACTCAAAAAGAGTTAAGGCGTATACTGTATTTGTGGTAAAAGTGGATGTGTGTAACGCAGAGAAGGAAAATTTTCCGACCCCATAAATTATATATATTCTTGATCAGCATCAATAGCCGAGTCGATAGAGCCATGTCTGTCTGTCCGTCCGTCTGTCCGTTCCCATGAGCGCCTCCTTCTCAGAGACTATAAAAGCTAGAGCAACGAAATTTTTTTTCCAGACTCATGTGATATCACACTGTTACAAATGTATTTCAAAATTTCGCCCCGCCCCTTCCGCCTTCACAAAGGACGAAAATCTGTGCCATCCACAATTTTAAAGATACGATAAAACTAAAAACGCAGTATGGTAGAGAATGACCATATCTATCAGATTGCCGAATCGGATCATTATTATAGCCAGAATAAAGAAATTCATTTTCAGTTGCTTCCCCCACCTCCTCTGGCGTTGCTGACGCTGTTCATTCTCTTTCTCTATCGCACACACTTTGCCCTGTGCAATGCGCGAGCAACCCCTAGCGGAGGAGATGTAGAATCTAAATGGTAGATGTAGAATATTTGTTCTAGATGTATAATCTACATTTTAGATGTAGATGTAGTTAACAGATGTAGCAAAAAAATGTAAAATTAACAATTTTTGTTGTAAATTTCAATCATAAGCTCATAAATTTATTTACTGACTGAGTACGGGTATAAAAGTAGAGTCGCGACAAGAAGCGACTCACGTTCCTTCTCGTTTTTTTTAGTTCTATATACTTTTTCCGGAATCTCTCTCCAGTTTAAGATGACTTCATCGTTGGACTCCAATATTTTTCCGCCTAGCCATTTCTTGAGGTTTTAAAACAAAAAATAGTCACTAGGGACTAAATCCAAAGAATAGGGTGGGTGAGGGATTAACACCTCCTTGCAACACCATATCGTGAATTTTTGTATATCTAATAAAACTAGGCGCCCAGGATGGTCGTCATCGTTTGTGATTGTAACGGGCACAACTAAATACAGTATCCATTTTTTACCATAGAAATCGATGGAGAAGAGGTTTTTTCATCAAAAAATAATGCTTTCTTCAAATGCAATCGTGACCATGCTTAAACTCCCGCCAAAATTATCACAGTTAACAAAACCACCTGAAACTCTCAGTAATCAGCTAACGGATCATTATTATAGCCAGAATAAAGAAATTCATTTTCAGTTGCTTCCCCCACCTCCTCTGGCGTTGCTGACGCTGTTCATTCTCTTTCTCTATCGCACACACTTTTTGCATTGCAATGCGCGAGCAACCCCTAGCGGAGGAGATGTAGAATCTAAATGGTAGATGTAGAATATTTGTTCTAGATGTATAATCTACATTTTAGATGTAGATGTAGTTAACAGATGTAGCAAAAAAATGTAAAATTAACAATTTTTGTTGTAAATTTCAATCATAAGCTCATAAATTTATTTACTGACTGAGTACGGGTATAAAAGTAGAGTCGCGACTAGAAGCGACTCACGTTCCTTCTCGTTTTTTTTAGTTCTATATACTTTTTCCGGAATCTCTCTCCAGTTTAAGATGACTTCATCGTTGGACTCCAATATTTTTCCGCCTAGCCATTTCTTGAGGTTTTAAAACAAAAAATAGTCACTAGGGACTAAATCCAAAGAATAGGGTGGGTGAGGGATTAACACCTCCTTGCAACACCATATCGTGAATTTTTGTATATCTAATAAAACTAGGCGCCCAGGATGGTCGTCATCGTTTGTGATTGTAACGGGCACAACTAAATACAGTATCCATTTTTTACCATAGAAATCGATGGAGAAGAGGTTTTTTCATCAAAAAATAATGCTTTCTTCAAATGCAATCGTGACCATGCTTAAACTCCCGCCAAAATTATCACAGTTAACAAAACCACCTGAAACTCTCAGTAATCAGCTGAAAAAAAATACTAATCGTATAAAATATTAATGGGTGGTTAGAAATGTTTTCATTTTGTAAGGCCGATTACTTATCAGACCACCCTCGTATACTGACAAAGTATCGGCTATATATCGAGACAGTATTACGATTCCCGATCATAAAAATATTGTGTCTTTATTCAAGGCCGTTGCTAGGTGTGATTTTTAGGTTTTATTTGAGTCAAGTTCAACTCCTAGGTAAACGTTTTCACTTTAAAACTCAATAGTCATTCTATAGGTTTACTGTTAACCCTCGGTCCTACCAACTAATACAAAATACGAAAACATTGAAATTTCTTTATAAACTCTTATATTGTTTTTATTTAATATTTTATCAGCAAGTCTAATGAGATTAATTTATTGTAGGTTTTGCAATCTTCCAACAAATATTCTGGACTTGACGACGAGGGATCTGAATAAATAAATAACCTATGTATGTTTCTTATACAAGATTAAATGAATTCAAATAAAGAAATTAAATATAGCTTAACTGTTAATTTATTTATTTAAAATTATATGATATGTTCTGGCCAGCAGAGCAAGCGGGGCGGCAGCGCTGTAAAACAACCCGAAGCAGTCTGTTTCCACTCTCTCCTAGCAGCCTGCTCTCCGACAGCGCTCAGAGAGCGGCTCACGATCGGCCTTAGTGTGTGAGCTGGAATAGTTACGTTCAAAAACAGCTATAAATCCGATCCAGAAACTTTGTAGCTGCAGCTTAACGTCTGGACGACATTAAGCTTTCAAATTCAAAAATGCGGTATTTTTTCCCGCGTCATGCGCTGCCGATCGCGAACATGCAGGAAATATAGGGGTCAGATTAATATTCGAGGAAAATTAGAGCTAAATATGCAAAGATAGCTAAGAAATAGTACTTATTATGGGAAAGGTATGTTAGTATTAGTGATTTAAGAAGAGGAAGAGAATTAGTGGTGGATATTATAAGGTAGAGAGAATTATAGTTCGAGCATTAGACCCTAAACGGTTCATGCAAGGAATAATTTGATCTACAAAGTGAAAGGAACAAAGAAATAAAGTTTCTAGTAGATCTAATAGGAATCGTAAAGTTTATGTTGCTCAACAAGTCAGGGCTATCACACTGAGCATTTTTCTACGACCTACTGAGGTTGGAAGGTTTATTAAAAGCAATCTACGAGGGTAAGATGGCAGTCTCACACCTGCATCCCAGTAGAGGCCACGTAGAGCAAAAAGTTTTTCAGGACTGATTCTATGCGGTCTTGGTGTACTTTGTACTGGGGGCACCATACACAAGAGCCAAACTCATGTTAATGCATCAATAAGTCATCTATTTTTTCCTTTTGCAATTAAGATTTGTTTAGTTGTATAAAAAGACGTGTACTTTCCATTTCGGCGAGGAATTTGTTGCCGTTTTCAAAACGTAAAAGTCATGCATTTCACGTGTGCGGGAGCGCCTAACTTTTCGTTTTAAAAAGTAAATCACATTTTTTTGGTGAAAGTGAAAACCGGAGCCTGCCTGTTTGTGTGGAGAGGGGATAAACAAAGTGCAACAATTAACATTATAACATTTTTTTTAACGGTTTTGGGTTCTCTTCTTACCTCTATGATTTTCCCATATCTCATGACAATGTGCGAGTAAAACTATGAAAGTTAACGGAAGCCTTCCCGCAGTAACCAACAAATACATTTGCTTTTACGAACAATTATACTAATATACAGAGAAAGAGAAAACGTGTTATACTGCCTTTTCACACTGGCGACCATCCACCATCCCCCATCCATTTCTGGGATGGTCCGTAAGGTTTTGCCGTTCCGAAAATTTCCCAGTTATTCCACCATCCATCTGGGATGTTTCTAATTCGCACGTTTCCAGGCGGTATTTTTTCGATAATTGTCAAATGCAACCATAAGTAAAAGACATTCATAACGAAAAATCGGAATTCACTACGAAAATGTAAACAATGACAGACAGGAAAATGAAAAAAAACAACAAAAAAACATCTGATGTCAAAATTTTCTCAGGCACAAAAACTAGGAAGTGAGATAGTTTGTGGAATATCCTCTGGGAATTTTTTTATCATAAGTGTTTAGCAAAACTGAAGCAGGAAATTGCACACGCTGTTGGCTAACAGCCCTCCGACTATTCTGTGCTCAGAAAAACAACCCAAAGTATACAATTCTATGGCGATATAAAATTTTCATTAAAAAGAGCATCGTTGTTTTCGGCTACATCTTTCTCCCAAATATGCCGAACCGTTTATAAAAAGTCCTAACATATATATTTGTATTTAAAACATTGATGGGATTTTGTAGAAGCAGTCACAAATGACCACGCTTCAGTTTTTTCAAAACAAATATCCATTCTAATATCTCCTCCTTGTCAAAGTTGTCCTTATCATCATCCGTGTCCAGCAACAGGATTAGTTCTGTCAAGAATATGTTTTTCTGTTGAAGCAAATATACAACCATTTCAATATTATTAATATTCATTTTAATTAAAGACGTAAACTTATTTCCGCATGCAATTGTGAGCATCAGCTGTTTGTCAGTGTGAATAGGAGTTTCACTTTTTCAATAATTTCCACCGTTCCTCCGGGATGGGCTCAGTGTGCAGAGGGTATTAAGCTCTGGAGCTTATAGCCTGTTTACACTGAGGCGCATCATTGGATTTTTCCGTTAAACGGAACATGCGACAATGATGCCCATAAGAGCCCTGTGGATAGAAGAAGACAATCATGCGGCCGCATGTTTAATCATGCGGCGCATCATTGGGTAGTGTTGCCGTATTCTGTCTAGTATTTTTACAAAATACTGAAATTATTCAGGGTATCGACAGCAAACAGCTGTGAATTAGTAAATTATATTTAAAAGAAAAGGGAAATATGAGCGCTGAAAAACAAAAGAAAAAGAAGTGGACAGAGGGGGCTGAAAATTTGTTAATAGACTTGTGGGCGGAAAATATTGAGGATTTGCGCAATGGGTTGCGCAAGAACACCCACATTTACGAGGAGATGGGAGAGGAATTTAAACAGCAATTCTATGATTTCTCTCCAATAGAAATTAAAGCAAAGTTGGAGAATCTTTGGGATCTTTTGATTCAAACATAAAAAGTGCCACCTTAAAATTTAACTCGGCAACACGCAATTTTTGCTCGGTGAAGCCAACGATAGCTTCACTTGCTTTGAAGTCCTCCTGAACAAGCTCAATAAACAATTGGGTGCTCGTAGTGAAACTCCCAAGTGCACCATTTTCCACATTTAATAATAAATCGCTCATTATTTTGGGAATTTCAATAAAAATGCTTTTGCTCTCTTCTTCTTGCTCACCGAGTTTGTTTACATTTGTAGGCCGAACAGCTGACAAATGCTGCGAAAAATGATGCGACTTTGGTGTAAACGCCTCGCATCATTTTTCCGCACCTTCGACAATGATGCGGAAGTGTAAAAAGGCTATTACGTTAAAATACGAGGGCGGTCTGATAATAGTCGGCCTATTTAAGAGAAAACGTTTTTATTTAAATTACTCTTTTTTTATGTGTCTACATAATCTTTTTATACCCGTACTCAAAAAGAGTTAAGGCGTATACTGTATTTGTGGTAAAAGTGGATGTGTGTAACGCAGAGAAGGAAAATTTTCCGACCCCATAAATTATATATATTCTTGATCAGCATCAATAGCCGAGTCGATAGAGCCATGTCTGTCTGTCCGTCCGTCTGTCCGTTCCCATGAGCGCCTCCTTCTCAGAGACTATAAAAGCTAGAGCAACGAAATTTTTTTTCCAGACTCATGTGATATCACACTGTTACAAGTGTATTTCAAAATTTCGCCCCGCCCCCTTCCGCCTTCACAAAGGACGAAAATCTGTGGCATCCACAATTTTAAAGATACGATAAAACTAAAAACGCAGTATCGTAGAGAATGACCATATCTATCAGATTGCCGAATCGGATCATTATTATAGCCAGAATAAAGAAATTAATTTTCAGTTGCTTCCCCCACCTCCTCTGGCGTTGCTGACGCTGTTCATTCTCTTTCTCTATCGCACACACTTTGCCCTGTGCAATGCGCGAGCAACCCCTAGCGGAGGAGATGTAGAATCTAAATGGTAGATGTAGAATATTTGTTCTAGATGTATAATCTACATTTTAGATGTAGATGTAGTTAACAGATGTAGCAAAAAAAATGTAAAATTAACAATTTTTGTTGTAAATTTCAATCATAAGCTCATAAATTTATTTACTGACTGAGTACGGGTATAAAAGTAGAGTCGCGACTAGAAGCGACTCACGTTCCTTCTCGTTTTTTTTAGTTCTATATACTTTTTCCGGAATCTCTCTCCAGTTTAAGATGACTTCATCGTTGGACTCCAATATTTTTCCGCCTAGCCATTTCTTGAGGTTTTAAAACAAAAAATAGTCACTAGGGACTAAATCCAAAGAATAGGGTGGGTGAGGGATTAACACCTCCTTGCAACACCATATCGTGAATTTTTGTATATCTAATAAAACTAGGCGCCCAGGATGGTCGTCATCGTTTGTGATTGTAACGGGCACAACTAAATACAGTATCCATTTTTTACCATAGAAATCGATGGAGAAGAGGTTTTTTCATCAAAAAATAATGCTTTCTTCAAATGCAATCGTGACCATGCTTAAACTCCCGCCAAAATTATCACAGTTAACAAAACCACCTGAAACTCTCAGTAATCAGCTGAAAAAAAATACTAATCGTAATTAACTAATTAATGGGTGGTTAGAAATGTTTTCATTTTGTAAGGCCGATTACTTATCAGACCACCCTCGTATACTGACAAAGTATCGGCTATATATCGAGACAGTATTACGATTCCCGATCATAAAAATATTGTGTCTTTATTCAAGGCCGTTGCTAGGTGTGATTTTTAGGTTTTATTTGAGTCAAGTTCAACTCCTAGGTAAACGTTTTCACTTTAAAACTCAATAGTCATTCTATAGGTTTACTGTTAACCCTCGGTCCTACCAACTAATACAAAATACGAAAACATTGAAATTTCTTTATAAACTCTTATATTGTTTTTATTTAATATTTTATCAGCAAGTCTAATGAGATTAATTTATTGTAGGTTTTGCAATCTTCCAACAAATATTCTGGACTTGACGACGAGGGATCTGAATAAATAAATAACCTATGTATGTTTCTTATACAAGATTAAATGAATTCAAATAAAGAAATTAAATATAGCTTAACTGTTAATTTATTTATTTAAAATTATATGATATGTTCTGGCCAGCAGAGCAAGCGGGGCGGCAGCGCTGTAAAACAACCCGAAGCAGTCTGTTTCCACTCTCTCCTAGCAGCCTGCTCTCCGACAGCGCTCAGAGAGCGGCTCACGATCGGCCTTAGTGTGTGAGCTGGAATAGTTACGTTCAAAAACAGCTATAAATCCGATCCAGAAACTTTGTAGCTGCAGCTTAACGTCTGGACGACATTAAGCTTTCAAATTCAAAAATGCGGTATTTTTTCCCGCGTCATGCGCTGCCGATCGCGAACATGCAGGAAATATAGGGGTCAGATTAATATTCGAGGAAAATTAGAGCTAAATATGCAAAGATAGCTAAGAAATAGTACTTATTATGGGAAAGGTATGTTAGTATTAGTGATTTAAGAAGAGGAAGAGAATTAGTGGTGGATATTATAAGGTAGAGAGAATTATAGTCCGAGCATTAGACCCTAAACGGTTCATGCAAGGAATAATTTGATCTACAAAGTGAAAGGAACAAAGAAATAAAGTTTCTAGTAGATCTAATAGGAATCGTAAAGTTTATGTTGCTCAACAAGTCAGGGCTATCACACTGAGCATTTTTCTACGACCTACTGAGGTTGGAAGGTTTATTAAAAGCAATCTACGAGGGTAAGATGGCAGTCTCACACCTGCATCCCAGTAGAGGCCACGTAGAGCAAAAAGTTTTTCAGGACTGATTCTATGCGGTCTTGGTGTACTTTGTACTGGGGGCACCATACACAAGAGCCAAACTCATGTTAATGCATCAATAAGTCATCTATTTTTTCCTTTTGCAATTAAGATTTGTTTAGTTGTATAAAAAGACGTGTACTTTTCATTTCGGCGAGGAATTTGTTGCCGTTTTCAAAACGTAAAAGTCATGCATTTCACGTGTGCGGGAGCGCCTAACTTTTCGTTTTAAAAAGTAAATCACATTTTTTTGGTGAAAGTGAAAACCGGAGCCTGCCTGTTTGTGTGGAGAGGGGATAAACAAAGTGCAACAATTAACATTATAACATTTTTTTTAACGGTTTTGGGTTCTCTTCTTACCTCTATGATTTTCCAATATCTCATGACAATGTGCGAGTAAAACTATGAAAGTTAACGGAAGCCTTCCCGCAGTAACCAACAAATAGGGATGTTTCTAATTCGCACGTTTCCAGGCGGTATTTTTTCGATAATTGTCAAATGCAACCATAAGTAAAAGACATTCATAACGAAAAATCGGAATTCACTACGAAAATGTAAACAATGACAGACAGGAAAATGAAAAAAAACAACAAAAAAACATCTGATGTCAAAATTTTCTCAGGCACAAAAACTAGGAAGTGAGATAGTTTGTGGAATATCCTCTGGGAATTTTTTTATCATAAGTGTTTAGCAAAACTGAAGCAGGAAATTGCACACGCTGTTGGCTAACAGCCCTCCGACTATTCTGTGCTCAGAAAAACAACCCAAAGTATACAATTCTATGGCGATATAAAATTTTCATTAAAAAGAGCATCGTTGTTTTCGGCTACATCTTTCTCCCAAATATGCCGAACCGTTTATAAAAAGTCCTAACATATATATTTGTATTTAAAACATTGATGGGATTTTGTAGAAGCAGTCACAAATGACCACGCTTCAGTTTTTTCAAAACAAATATCCATTCTAATATCTCCTCCTTGTCAAAGTTGTCCTTATCATCATCCGTGTCCAGCAACAGGATTAGTTCTGTCAAGAATATGTTTTTCTGTTGAAGCAAATATACAACCATTTCAATATTATTAATATTCATTTTAATTAAAGACGTAAACTTATTTCCGCATGCAATTGTGAGCATCAGCTGTTTGTCAGTGTGAATAGGAGTTTCACTTTTTCAATAATTTCCACCGTTCCTCCGGGATGGGCTCAGTGTGCAGAGGGTATTAAGCTCTGGAGCTTATAGCCTGTTTACACTGAGGCGCATCATTGGATTTTTCCGTTAAACGGAACATGCGACAATGATGCCCATAAGAGCCCTGTGGATAGAAGAAGACAATCATGCGGCCGCATGTTTAATCATGCGGCGCATCATTGGGTAGTGTTGCCGTATTCTGTCTAGTATTTTTACAAAATACTGAAATTATTCAGGGTATCGACAGCAAACAGCTGTGAATTAGTAAATTATATTTAAAAGAAAAGGGAAATATGAGCGCTGAAAAACAAAAGAAAAAGAAGTGGACAGAGGGGGCTGAAAATTTGTTAATAGACTTGTGGGCGGAAAATATTGAGGATTTGCGCAATGGGTTGCGCAAGAACACCCACATTTACGAGGAGATGGGAGAGGAATTTAAACAGCAATTCTATGATTTCTCTCCAATAGAAATAAAAGCAAAGTTGGAGAATCTTTGGGATCTTTTGATTCAAACATAAAAAGTGCCACCTTAAAATTTAACTCGGCAACACGCAATTTTTGCTCGGTGAAGCCAACGATAGCTTCACTTGCTTTGAAGTCCTCCTGAACAAGCTCAATAAACAATTGGGTGCTCGTAGTGAAACTCCCAAGTGCACCATTTTCCACATTTAATAATAAATCGCTCATTATTTTGGGAATTTCAATAAAAATGCTTTTGCTCTCTTCTTCTTGCTCACCGAGTTTGTTTACATTTGTAGGCCGAACAGCTGACAAATGCTGCGAAAAATGATGCGACTTTGGTGTAAACGCCTCGCATCATTTTTCCGCACCTTCGACAATGATGCGGAAGTGTAAAAAGGCTATTACGTTAAAATACGAGGGCGGTCTGATAATAGTCGGCCTATTTAAGAGAAAACGTTTTTATTTAAATTACTCTTTTTTTATGTGTCTACATAATCTTTTTATACCCGTACTCAAAAAGAGTTAAGGCGTATACTGTATTTGTGGTAAAAGTGGATGTGTGTAACGCAGAGAAGGAAAATTTTCCGACCCCATAAATTATATATATTCTTGATCAGCATCAATAGCCGAGTCGATAGAGCCATGTCTGTCTGTCCGTCCGTCTGTCCGTTCCCATGAGCGCCTCCTTCTCAGAGACTATAAAAGCTAGAGCAACGAAATTTTTTTCCAGACTCATGTGATATCACACTGTTACAAGTGTATTTCAAAATTTCGCCCCGCCCCCTTCCGCCTTCACAAAGGACGAAAATCTGTGGCATCCACAATTTTAAAGATACGATAAAACTAAAAACGCAGTATCGTAGAGAATGACCATATCTATCAGATTGCCGAATCGGATCATTATTATAGCCAGAATAAAGAAATTAATTTTCAGTTGCTTCCCCCACCTCCTCTGGCGTTGCTGACGCTGTTCATTCTCTTTCTCTATCGCACACACTTTGCCCTGTGCAATGCGCGAGCAACCCCTAGCGGAGGAGATGTAGAATCTAAATGGTAGATGTAGAATATTTGTTCTAGATGTATAATCTACATTTTAGATGTAGATGTAGTTAACAGATGTAGCAAAAAAAATGTAAAATTAACAATTTTTGTTGTAAATTTCAATCATAAGCTCATAAATTTATTTACTGACTGAGTACGGGTATAAAAGTAGAGTCGCGACTAGAAGCGACTCACGTTCCTTCTCGTTTTTTTTAGTTCTATATACTTTTTCCGGAATCTCTCTCCAGTTTAAGATGACTTCATCGTTGGACTCCAATATTTTTCCGCCTAGCCATTTCTTGAGGTTTTAAAACAAAAAATAGTCACTAGGGACTAAATCCAAAGAATAGGGTGGGTGAGGGATTAACACCTCCTTGCAACACCATATCGTGAATTTTTGTATATCTAATAAAACTAGGCGCCCAGGATGGTCGTCATCGTTTGTGATTGTAACGGGCACAACTAAATACAGTATCCATTTTTTACCATAGAAATCGATGGAGAAGAGGTTTTTTCATCAAAAAATAATGCTTTCTTCAAATGCAATCGTGACCATGCTTAAACTCCCGCCAAAATTATCACAGTTAACAAAACCACCTGAAACTCTCAGTAATCAGCTGAAAAAAAATACTAATCGTAATTAACTAATTAATGGGTGGTTAGAAATGTTTTCATTTTGTAAGGCCGATTACTTATCAGACCACCCTCGTATACTGTCAAAGTATCGGCTATATATCGAGACAGTATTACGATTCCCGATCATAAAAATATTGTGTCTTTATTCAAGGCCGTTGCTAGGTGTGATTTTTAGGTTTTATTTGAGTCAAGTTCAACTCCTAGGTAAACGTTTTCACTTTAAAACTCAATAGTCATTCTATAGGTTTACTGTTAACCCTCGGTCCTACCAACTAATACAAAATACGAAAACATTGAAATTTCTTTATAAACTCTTATATTGTTTTTATTTAATATTTTATCAGCAAGTCTAATGAGATTAATTTATTGTAGGTTTTGCAATCTTCCAACAAATATTCTGGACTTGACGACGAGGGATCTGAATTAATAAATAACCTATGTATGTTTCTTATACAAGATTAAATGAATTCAAATAAAGAAATTAAATATAGCTTAACTGTTAATTTATTTATTTAAAATTATATGATATGTTCTGGCCAGCAGAGCAAGCGGGGCGGCAGCGCTGTAAAACAACCCGAAGCAGTCTGTTTCCACTCTCTCCTAGCAGCCTGCTCTCCGACAGCGCTCAGAGAGCGGCTCACGATCGGCCTTAGTGTGTGAGCTGGAATAGTTACGTTCAAAAACAGCTATAAATCCGATCCAGAAACTTTGTAGCTGAAGCTTAACGTCTGGACGACATTAAGCTTTCAAATTCAAAAATGCGGTATTTTTTCCCGCGTCATGCGCTGCCGATCGCGAACATGCAGGAAATATAGGGGTCAGATTAATATTCGAGGAAAATTAGAGCTAAATATGCAAAGATAGCTAAGAAATAGTACTTATTATGGGAAAGGTATGTTAGTATTAGTGATTTAAGAAGAGGAAGAGAATTAGTGGTGGATATTATAAGGTAGAGAGAATTATAGTCCGAGCATTAGACCCTAAACGGTTCATGCAAGGAATAATTTGATCTACAAAGTGAAAGGAACAAAGAAATAAAGTTTCTAGTAGATCTAATAGGAATCGTAAAGTTTATGTTGCTCAACAAGTCAGGGCTATCACACTGAGCATTTTTCTACGACCTACTGAGGTTGGAAGGTTTATTAAAAGCAATCTACGAGGGTAAGATGGCAGTCTCACACCTGCATCCCAGTAGAGGCCACGTAGAGCAAAAAGTTTTTCAGGACTGATTCTATGCGGTCTTGGTGTACTTTGTACTGGGGGCACCATACACAAGAGCCAAACTCATGTTAATGCATCAATAAGTCATCTATTTTTTCCTTTTGCAATTAAGATTTGTTTAGTTGTATAAAAAGACGTGTACTTTTCATTTCGGCGAGGAATTTGTTGCCGTTTTCAAAACGTAAAAGTCATGCATTTCACGTGTGCGGGAGCGCCTAACTTTTCGTTTTAAAAAGTAAATCACATTTTTTTGGTGAAAGTGAAAACCGGAGCCTGCCTGTTTGTGTGGAGAGGGGATAAACAAAGTGCAACAATTAACATTATAACATTTTTTTTAACGGTTTTGGGTTCTCTTCTTACCTCTATGATTTTCCCATATCTCATGACAATGTGCGAGTAAAACTATGAAAGTTAACGGAAGCCTTCCCGCAGTAACCAACAAATACATTTGCTTTTACGAACAATTATACTAATATACAGAGAAAGAGAAAACGTGTTATACTGCCTTTTCACACTGGCGACCATCCACCATCCCCCATCCATTTCTGGGATGGTCCGTAAGGTTTTTCCGTTCCGAAAATTTCCCAGTTATTCCACCATCCATCTGGGATGTTTCTAATTCGCACGTTTCCAGGCGGTATTTTTTCGATAATTGTCAAATGCAACCATAAGTAAAAGACATTCATAACGAAAAATCGGAATTCACTACGAAAATGTAAACAATGACAGACAGGAAAATGAAAAAAAACAACAAAAAAACATCTGATGTCAAAATTTTCTCAGGCACAAAAACTAGGAAGTGAGATAGTTTGTGGAATATCCTCTGGGAATTTTCTTATCATAAGTGTTTAGCAAAACTGAAGCAGGAAATTGCACACGCTGTTGGCTAACAGCCCTCCGACTATTCTGTGCTCAGAAAAACAACCCAAAGTATACAATTCTATGGCGATATAAAATTTTCATTAAAAAGAGCATCGTTGTTTTCGGCTACATCTTTCTCCCAAATATGCCGAACCGTTTATAAAAAGTCCTAACATATATATTTGTATTTAAAACATTGATGGGATTTTGTAGAAGCAGTCACAAATGACCACGCTTCAGTTTTTTCAAAACAAATATCCATTCTAATATCTCCTCCTTGTCAAAGTTGTCCTTATCATCATCCGTGTCCAGCAACAGGATTAGTTCTGTCAAGAATATGTTTTTCTGTTGAAGCAAATATACAACCATTTCAATATTATTAATATTCATTTTAATTAAAGACGTAAACTTATTTCCGCATGCAATTGTGAGCATCAGCTGTTTGTCAGTGTGAATAGGAGTTTCACTTTTTCAATAATTTCCACCGTTCCTCCGGGATGGGCTCAGTGTGCAGAGGGTATTAAGCTCTGGAGCTTATAGCCTGTTTACACTGAGGCGCATCATTGGATTTTTCCGTTAAACGGAACATGCGACAATGATGCCCATAAGAGCCCTGTGGATAGAAGAAGACAATCATGCGGCCGCATGTTTAATCATGCGGCGCATCATTGGGTAGTGTTGCCGTATTCTGTCTAGTATTTTTACAAAATACTGAAATTATTCAGGGTATCGACAGCAAACAGCTGTGAATTAGTAAATTATATTTAAAAGAAAAGGGAAATATGAGCGCTGAAAAACAAAAGAAAAAGAAGTGGACAGAGGGGGCTGAAAATTTGTTAATAGACTTGTGGGCGGAAAATATTGAGGATTTGCGCAATGGGTTGCGCAAGAACACCCACATTTACGAGGAGATGGGAGAGGAATTTAAACAGCAATTCTATGATTTCTCTCCAATAGAAATAAAAGCAAAGTTGGAGAATCTTTGGGATCTTTTGGGATGCACTGATTCAAACATAAAAAGTGCCACCTTAAAATTTAACTCGGCAACACGCAATTTTTGCTCGGTGAAGCCAACGATAGCTTCACTTGCTTTGAAGTCCTCCTGAACAAGCTCAATAAACAATTGGGTGCTCGTAGTGAAACTCCCAAGTGCACCATTTTCCACATTTAATAATAAATCGCTCATTATTTTGGGAATTTCAATAAAAATGCTTTTGCTCTCTTCTTCTTGCTCACCGAGTTTGTTTACATTTGTAGGCCGAACAGCTGACAAATGCTGCGAAAAATGATGCGACTTTGGTGTAAACGCCTCGCATCATTTTTCCGCACCTTCGACAATGATGCGGAAGTGTAAAAAGGCTATTACGTTAAAATACGAGGGCGGTCTGATAATAGTCGGCCTATTTAAGAGAAAACGTTTTTATTTAAATTACTCTTTTTTTATGTGTCTACATAATCTTTTTATACCCGTACTCAAAAAGAGTTAAGGCGTATACTGTATTTGTGGTAAAAGTGGATGTGTGTAACGCAGAGAAGGAAAATTTTCCGACCCCATAAATTATATATATTCTTGATCAGCATCAATAGCCGAGTCGATAGAGCCATGTCTGTCTGTCCGTCCGTCTGTCCGTTCCCATGAGCGCCTCCTTCTCAGAGACTATAAAAGCTAGAGCAACGAAATTTTTTTTCCAGACTCATGTGATATCACACTGTTACAAGTGTATTTCAAAATTTCGCCCCGCCCCCTTCCGCCTTCACAAAGGACGAAAATCTGTGGCATCCACAATTTTAAAGATACGATAAAACTAAAAACGCAGTATCGTAGAGAATGACCATATCTATCAGATTGCCGAATCGGATCATTATTATAGCCAGAATAAAGAAATTAATTTTCAGTTGCTTCCCCCACCTCCTCTGGCGTTGCTGACGCTGTTCATTCTCTTTCTCTATCGCACACACTTTGCCCTGTGCAATGCGCGAGCAACCCCTAGCGGAGGAGATGTAGAATCTAAATGGTAGATGTAGAATATTTGTTCTAGATGTATAATCTACATTTTAGATGTAGATGTAGTTAACAGATGTAGCAAAAAAAATGTAAAATTAACAATTTTTGTTGTAAATTTCAATCATAAGCTCATAAATTTATTTACTGACTGAGTACGGGTATAAAAGTAGAGTCGCGACTAGAAGCGACTCACGTTCCTTCTCGTTTTTTTTAGTTCTATATACTTTTTCCGGAATCTCTCTCCAGTTTAAGATGACTTCATCGTTGGACTCCAATATTTTTCCGCCTAGCCATTTCTTGAGGTTTTAAAACAAAAAATAGTCACTAGGGACTAAATCCAAAGAATAGGGTGGGTGAGGGATTAACACCTCCTTGCAACACCATATCGTGAATTTTTGTATATCTAATAAAACTAGGCGCCCAGGATGGTCGTCATCGTTTGTGATTGTAACGGGCACAACTAAATACAGTATCCATTTTTTACCATAGAAATCGATGGAGAAGAGGTTTTTTCATCAAAAAATAATGCTTTCTTCAAATGCAATCGTGACCATGCTTAAACTCCCGCCAAAATTATCACAGTTAACAAAACCACCTGAAACTCTCAGTAATCAGCTGAAAAAAAATACTAATCGTAATTAACTAATTAATGGGTGGTTAGAAATGTTTTCATTTTGTAAGGCCGATTACTTATCAGACCACCCTCGTATACTGACAAAGTATCGGCTATATATCGAGACAGTATTACGATTCCCGATCATAAAAATATTGTGTCTTTATTCAAGGCCGTTGCTAGGTGTGATTTTTAGGTTTTATTTGAGTCAAGTTCAACTCCTAGGTAAACGTTTTCACTTTAAAACTCAATAGTCATTCTATAGGTTTACTGTTAACCCTCGGTCCTACCAACTAATACAAAATACGAAAACATTGAAATTTCTTTATAAACTCTTATATTGTTTTTATTTAATATTTTATCAGCAAGTCTAATGAGATTAATTTATTGTAGGTTTTGCAATCTTCCAACAAATATTCTGGAC
>JAWNNB010000643.1:0-30784 GCA_035043285.1 Drosophila subsilvestris
AAAATCATATTTTTTTAAACGTTTTTAAGTTATTTAAGAAACTTTTTTGAAACTGACAAAACTAGGCGAAAAAAAAATAGCACCACTTTTCAAAAACGGATTTCAAATTTAAAAAATAAGAAATAAGTAACGAATTCATTAGTTTACCATTTGTAACTATTAATACTAAATCTATATGTATAATTTAATATTTAGTACAGTGCCCTTTATTGGCAATAACAGCTGCGCAGCGTCTTGGCATGGAATCAACTAGGTCCTGTCATCGTTTTATTGGAATTTAGGACCAGGACTCTTTAATTTCTTCCCAAAGTGATCCGATAGTGGTTGGTTTGGAAGCAGCAACTGCCTTCTTCACGTCGGACCACAGATTTTCGATGGGATTAAGGTCAGGCGACTGAGCAGGCCACTCCAAAACGTTTACAGATTTTGCCCTGAACCATTCCTTCGCTTTCTTGCTGGTGTGTTTTGGGTCATTGTCCTGTTAAAAGACCCATACAAGCGGAATTTCATATTCTGCAAAGGGTAGCATTACTGTCTCCATGATATTCACGTACACGTGCTGAATCAAGATGGTTTTTATCCAATGTATTGGACCTACTCCATATTAGGAAAAGCAGGCCCATAGTAGTATGGTAGTAGTAGTGGTGGTGTACTGGGGTTTGTATTTTGTATTCTTTGGACGTCTAACGTATCATCGAGATCCCTTTCCACCAAAAATATCCACTTTGGACTCATCTGACCATAGAATATTCCTCCATTTTTGGGATGTCCAATTTGCATGATCCCTTGCAAACTTCATGCTGTAGTTATATGTGTCGCGTTTAAAAGTGGTACCTTTCTTGGGCTGCAAGCTTTAAGGTTATGTTGCCTAAGATATGGGCGAACTGTCAGGTCCGTCGAAATAATTTTAAGTTTTTTTTTTAGCTCGGTAGCAGGCTTGAAGGGATCCTTCTTGCTCTGACGAATCAGTATTTTGACATGAAGAGGGGTCATAGATCGTTTTCGTCCGCCTGTTTTAGTCTTTTCTTCATAGTATAAGGCGTTTTAAATCATTTTATTGGAGCATCCCACCAATCATCCAACTTCCCTGGAAGTTTTTCCATCCAATATCAATTTTTTGATAAGATCGCGCTTCTCCGCAGTTCAGTGCTTTCCACGTCCCATTGTAAATTTTATTTTTAACTTTTATGATAGAAACAATGTAATCTTAGTCAGAACTAACGGACACGTGCATTCTACAAAGGCAGTTCCGCGAAATACAGAGGTTTCACCAAAAAAAGGGCTAATGGTGCTATTTTTTTTCGGTAGTTTTGGGGCCTTTTTTCTTAAAATCGTAAAAAAAAATATATAAACTGAAATTTGAAGAGCGCTTTTTTTGTTTATATGGAATACAAAAGAATAAAAAAAAAATTATATTAAAAAAAAAATCGGAACAGTAATCGCATTTTTTGTACCAAGAACAAAATGTGTTGTGGTGGTGCTATTATTTTTTTCGCAACTGTATATGACCTATGAATATATACCTACAAACATGTGTACATATAAGGGTTGCATTACATGTGTATATAATTGGCTTATATATTTACATATTCTATATTAAATATACCTTAATTATGTACATACATATGTATGCCAATATGTATATACATACATATGTATGTACATAAAGTCAGGTATGGGCCTTTTGAGAAATCGCTTTAAACAAATAAGAAGCAATTTGCATTTCAATGATAATAGTAAGTTGCCCTCCAAGGACTTTGGCGACCACGATCCTTTATACACTTCACCTTTACACTTCAATGAAAAGTTTCAGTCAGTTCCACACAAATGGGGAGGGAAATTATTCAATTTGTGTGACTCTTTTGGCTTTTGCTATAATTTTGGATATATTGCGTCGCAGGAGACAACGTTGTGCAAACTGACTCACCAGATCTTGGTGCGTCAGCAAATGTAGTCGTTCGATTGTCACAAATTCTTCCGGATTTCAAAAACCAGATTATTTACTTCGACAATTGTATATCTCAAATCCCGGGAATATTTTCTTTGGGAACTGTTCGCTCGAAGAAGACCTCAAGAAACAAGTGCGTGGACATTCCACTGAATTTTTTGGATCTTCATCAGGAGTCAAAATGTCTTTGACGGTTTGGAAGGACAGTAAGGCTATAAGACTTGCTTCGACTTACGCGGGCACAAAGCCTTTCCTGAATGAAACGAATTCAAAACGAACAAAACGTAAAACCTGAACGTTTTGTTCGCTCTGAAAAAAAGTACGTTGACATTGATTGCCCCAATGTAATCCACGAATATAACAGCAACATGGGTGGCGTTGACTTAATGGAAGGACTTATTGGTCGATATAAAATTCCAGTTAAGAGCAACAAGTAACAAATCGACTATTCACACATATGCTTGATTTAGCCATGGGAACGCTTACATTTTGTTCCACCGAATCAACAAGCCCGACGCTAATAATGCAAAATACCATCTGCCCAACTTCTGATTAGAGGTCGCTTACGTACTTTGCATGATGTAAACTTCTTCTCTGCCAAAAGGACCAGGCGCCCACAAAAAGTTTCAAAAAAGGAAAAGAAATACACAGGGAAGAAAACTTTCCTACCGCCTAATGATGTACGTTATGATGGCGTCGAGCATTTTCCGATGTTTTTATCACGCGCTGACAAAAAAACCTGTAAGCTTCCTGGTTGCACTTCCGAAACTCAAATTGTATGCCGAAAATGCAATATAAACCTGTGCCTTTCCCAGCAAAAAGACTGTTGATTTTCATCACAAAAAGTAGACAAATTTTGTATTTTTGATTAGTTTTCCCGCCAAAAAGAGTTAGGGGTAATGTAACGCAGAGAAGGAAAATTTTTCCGACCCCTAGTATCTATATTCTCGATGTATCAATAGCCGAGTCGATAGAGCCATGTCTGTCTGTCCGTCCGTCGTCGTCCCCATGAGCGCCTCGTTCTCGAGACTTTTCCAGACTCATGTGATATCACACTGTTGCAAGTATTTAAATCGCTGTGCCCCCTTCCGCATGCACAAAGGACTGAAAATCTGTGGCATCACAATTGAAGTACGATAAAACTAAAACGCGTATCGTGAGAATGACCTATCTTCGTTGCTGAATCTTGACGATCGGATCATTTTTATAGCCAGATAAATGAAATTAATTTTCTGTTGCTTCCCCACCTCCTCTGGCATTTTGCGCTCGCTCGCACACACTCTGCCCTGTGAATGCGCGAGCAACCTCTAGCGGAGAGTGAATCTAAATGTATATGAGAATATTTGTTCTAGATGTATTATCTACATTTTACATGTAGATGTAGTTACAAATGTAGCAAAAAATGAATTAAAATTTAAAATTTAATTTATATAAGTCATAAATTTTACTGCTGAGTACGGGTAAAAAGTGAGTCGGGACTAGAAGCGACTCACGTTCCTTCTCGTTTTTATGGATACGCGATATTTTTGTAAAGGTTTTATCTATAATTAAGAGACGCAATTCAAAGAAATATTCTTACACTAACGTATATAAACTTACGTTACAAAGGAAAAATGCAGCGCTCTTAAGACTAATATTAATACATAAAGAGAATGTAATTTTCTTTGAATAGCTCCAACATGCGATTGCATTTCGTAAAGTGTGTTCACATAGGCAATAAATTGGTAACTTTCTTAAAATTTACAACCGATTGGCCATCAGTGAGGTAGCTTTCATCAATATTTTCTAATATATAGCATAAAGTCAAAATTTTGATGTGAATGTACATTGTATTTTAATTTTAAATTTTTAAAGGGTTTTGAAAACTAAAAGAAAAGCTTTAAAAGCCTTTCTGCGAGCTTCCAAAATAACACAATTTGTCAGCTGATAATGAGAAAAAAATGGTGATTTTAACTAAAATAATTTTATATACCTACGTATAAATATATACAGCTGTGAAAAAAAAATACCACCACCACCACTAGCAATTTTTAAACGATTCCCCAATTCACATTTTTAACTTTAAGGAAAGTTTAAGCACATTTTTAGAAATGGGAGACTATTACAAACCTGGGAATACAAAAAAATCATATTTTTTTAAACGTTTTTAAGTTATTTAAGAAACTTTTTTGAAACTGACAAAACTAGGCGAAAAAAAAAATAGCACCACTTTTCAAAAACGGATTTCAAATTTAAAAAATAAGAAATAAGTAACGAATTCATTAGTTTACCATTTGTAACTATTAATACTAAATCTATATGTATAATTTAATATTTAGTACAGTGCCCTTTATTGGCAATAACAGCTGCGCAGCGTCTTGGCATGGAATCAACTAGGTCCTGTCATCGTTTTATTGGAATTTAGGACCAGGACTCTTTAATTTCTTCCCAAAGTGATCCGATAGTGGTTGGTTTGGAAGCAGCAACTGCCTTCTTCACGTCGGACCACAGATTTTCGATGGGATTAAGGTCAGGCGACTGAGCAGGCCACTCCAAAACGTTTACAGATTTTGCCCTGAACCATTCCTTCGCTTTCTTGCTGGTGTGTTTTGGGTCATTGTCCTGTTAAAAGACCCATACAAGCGGAATTTCATATTCTGCAAAGGGTAGCATTACTGTCTCCATGATATTCACGTACACGTGCTGAATCAAGATGGTTTTTATCCAATGTATTGGACCTACTCCATATTAGGAAAAGCAGGCCCATAGTAGTATGGTAGTAGTAGTGGTGGTGTACTGGGGTTTGTATTTTGTATTCTTTGGACGTCTAACGTATCATCGAGATCCCTTTCCACCAAAAATATCCACTTTGGACTCATCTGACCATAGAATATTCCTCCATTTTTGGGATGTCCAATTTGCATGATCCCTTGCAAACTTCATGCTGTTAGTTATATGTGTCGCGTTTAAAAGTGGTACCTTTCTTGGGATGCAAGCTTTAAGGTTATGTTGCCTAAGATATGGGCGAACTGTCAGGTCCGTCGAAATAATTTTAAGTTTTTTTTTTAGCTCGGTAGCAGGCTTGAAGGGATCCTTCTTGCTCTGACGAATCAGTATTTTGACATGAAGAGGGGTCATAGATCGTTTTCGTCCGCCTGTTTTAGTCTTTTCTTCATAGTATAAGGCGTTTTAAATCATTTTATTGGAGCATCCCACCAATCATCCAACTTCCCTGGAAGTTTTTCCATCCAATATCAATTTTTTGATAAGATCGCGCTTCTCCGCAGTTCAGTGCTTTCCACGTCCCATTGTAAATTTTATTTTTAACTTTTATGATAGAAACAATGTAATCTTAGTCAGAACTAACGGACACGTGCATTCTACAAAGGCAGTTCCGCGAAATACAGAGGTTTCACCAAAAAAAGGGCTAATGGTGCTATTTTTATACCCGTACTCAAAAGAGTTAAGGTGTATACTGTATTTGTGTAAAAGTGGATGTGTGTAACGCAGAAAGAAAATTTTCCGACCCCATAAAGTATATATATTCTTGATCAGTATCAATAGCCGAGTCGATAGAGCCATGTCTGTCTGTCCGTCCGTCCGTCCGTCTGTCCGTCTGTCCGTCTGTCCGTCTGTCCGTCTGTCCGTCTGTCCGTCCTGATGAGCGCCTCGTTCTCAGAGACTATAAAAGCTAGAGCAACGAAATTTTTTTTTCAGACTCATGTGATATCACACTGTTACAAGTGTATTTCAAAATTTCGACCGCCCTTTCCGCCTTCACAAAGGACGAAAATCTGTGGCATCCACAATTTTGAAGATACGATAAAACTAAAAACGCAGTATCGTAGAGAATGACCATATCTATCAGATTGCCGAATCTGAACCAGATCGGATCATTATTATAGCCAAAATAAAGAAATTAATTTTCAGTTGCTTCCCCCACCTCCTCTGGCGCTGCTGACGCTATTCATTCTCTGTCTCGCTCGCACACACTCTGCCCTGTGCAATGCGCGAGCAACCCCTAGCGGAGGAGATGTAGAATCTAAATGGTAGATGTAGAATATTTGTTCTAGATGTATTATCTACATTTTACATGTAGATGTAGTTAACAAATGTAGCAAAAAAATTTAAAATTAAAAATTGTTTTTTTTAATTTCAATCATAAGCTCATAAATTTATATACTGACTGAGTACGGGTATAAAAGTAGAGTCGCGACTAGAAGCGACTCACGTTCCTTCTCGTTTTTTCGGTAGTTTTGGGGCCTTTTTTCTTAAAATCGTAAAAAAAAATATATAAACTGAAATTTGAAGAGCGCTTTTTTTTGTTTATATGGAATACAAAAGAATAAAAAAAAAATTAATTAAAAAAAAAATCGGAACAGTAATCGCATTTTTTGTACCAAGAACAAAATGTGTTGTGGTGGTGCTATTATTTTTTTCGCAACTGTATATGACCTATGAATATATACCTACAAACATATGTACATATAAGGGTTGCATTACATGTGTATAGAATTGGCTTATATATTTACATATTCTATATTAAATATACCTTAATTATGTACATATGTACGCCAATATGTATATACATATGTACATAAAGTCATGTATGGGTGCTCCAATACACGCCACATGACTTTATGACTTTATACGCTTATGTCATCGAGCTGAATGACGTTGTCATCGATGTGTCGTCGCTTACACATCGATGACCCGTACTGAGGATATGTTTGTAGGTATATATTAATAGATCATATATATATTTATACGTAGGTATATAAAATTATTTTAGTTAAAATCACTAAAATCAACAATTTCCTGAATATATATATACATAAAAACATCTTTAAATGTAAATATATGGATCGTAAAAACCAAAACATGTCTAAAATAGGGATATGTATATGTAAATAAATGTACAATTTCAAGTACATAAAACAAATATCAGCTTTTATTTTTATATATTATTTATTTCCAACGCCTAACCCCACCCCACCCACTCTGGCCAATCCTCACATATGTTGCGGAAGGTCAGCTGGGTCGCTGGCTGCAGAAAACAAATTTCAGTTCAAGCGGCCGAAAATTGTAGAGCCCACACACAAGCACAGTATGTGTGAATACGTGGCACACACACACGTAACCAGGAAACTAAAAAATCAAAACCGAGTTTTCGAAACGTAAACATTGGCAAAATTTGGTCGTGTCTGTGTACACACACACATACATGCCGAATTGCCCCGGTCCCCGTCCCCGATCCAAAGACCATAGGACCTGGAGAGGAAAAGAGCTGAAAAATGGACCATATATTTTCAACCTAATATCTCGCCACTTAGAGGAAAACACGCGCTAGAAAGAGATAGAAAGTGTTTTACTTCTCCGCTGGCAAGCGAGAACATTTTTTCGCTAATAAATAAATATAAATAATAATAAATCGAAATAATGAAAAACAAATACTGACATTTAATTCGTAATTCAGAAAGATGTTTAAGACATTAAAAAAATTTTAAAAAATATTTATAGTAATAGAAAGAATTTTATTTGTGAGGAAGAGAAGACAGAAAATACAGAAAAAAATCGTGCGCTACACAACCTCTTTCGACGCCGTTTGACAAACGACTGGCAAAGAGTTATTGTTGCACCATGGCCGTGCCTCTCTTACTCTCTCAGGTCCTACTGAGAGCATAGTCTTCCTCTCTCAGGTCCTGAGAGCATAGGACCTGGAGCTGCAAATTTTTCTGTAACACATTCGTTGTATGAACTGGCACATCTATATACTGTATGGTTAGTGGCAGTACTCAGTTCAAGAAAAAACAGGTTCGGTATATACTAGAAAAGTATCCGAATGTATTTGCTGGTATTGCTGGTATCTTTTTACCCCCCTGTAAAGTTATATAAATTGCATATAAGTTGCTAGCAAACTCGAGGAAACCATTGCAATATGAGACCAAAAAACCAAATGAAATATTGATATAATGAAGACAAATATAATCTAATTAATGCAGCGTTATATGAAGGAAAATTATATGGATATTATAATATATTATTTTTATTAATTTTCATGAATTTAACTCAAATATAGTTTTCAAAACATGTTGTCCTCACGGTGGTTGGCACGGGCGGTGTCGCTATCTGCTGCTGCTGATATTCAGACAAACTACCTTGCCAATAAAATATTGGAGAGCCCAGGATATGCCTGGAGAAGAGCGACCCCAGCCGAAGAAGTGCATTTCATTAACTTTTAACAAAACCCAGGATCTGTCTAAGCAGTGTAACCGTACGGAATGCAGTGCACACCTCTGGTTACACCACATTACCGCTAGCGAATTATATGATATGTGTTTGCCAGCAAAGAGTTTTTGGATCTGAGTACTAGGCTTATAGCCTTTTCACACTGACGACCATCCACCATCCCCCATCCATTTCTGGGATGGGCCGTAAGGTTTTGCCGTTCCGAAAATTTTCCAGTTATTCCGCCATCCATCTGGGATGTTCCTAATTCGCACGTTTCCATGCGGTATTTTTTCGATAATTGTCAAATGCAACCATAAATATTTGACATTCACAACGAAAAATCGGAATTCACTGCGAAAATGTAAACAATGACAGATAGGAAAATGGAAAAAAAACAACAACAAAACATCTGATGTCAAAATATTCTCAGGCACAAAAACTCAGAAGTCAAATAGTTGGTGGACTATGCTCTGAGAATTTGTTTATGAGGAGTGTTTTGCAAAACTCATGCAGGAAGTTGCACACGCTGGTGGCTAACAGCCCTCCGACTATTCTGTATTTAGAAAAACAGCCCAAAGTATACAATGCTATGGCGATTTAAAATTTTCATTAAACAGCATCTTTGTTTTCGGCTACATCTTTCTCCCAAAATGTCCCGAACCGCTTCTAAAAAGTCCTATCATGTATATTTGTATTTAAAACATTGATTAGATTTTGTAGAAGCAGTCACAAATGACCACGCTTCAGTTTTTTTAAAACAAATATCCATTCTATTATCTCCTCCTCGTCCACATCCTCATCATCCATGTGCAGCAACATGATTAATTTGGTCAAGAATATGTTTTGCTGTTGAATCACATTTACAACCATTGCAATATTATTAATATTCATTTTAATTAAAGACGTAAACAAATTTCCGCACGCAATTATGAGCATCAGCTGTTTCTCATGGATGGGGGATGGTGGATGGTCGCAGTGTGAATCGGAGTTTCACATATTTTAAAAATTCCCACCGTTCCTCCGGGATGGGCTCAGTGTGCAGAGGGTATTATAGGCTTTTCACACTGGGCGCGTTTCCTATCGATATCGAAATAGACGCAATGAAGCAGAAAAGGCGTTCACATTGACAGACGTGCGTCTTGAGAACAGCAGATTTGGTTGCTTGCTGACAAGGAAACCAAATTTTGGGAAATGAACAGAATTATGCAAGACGACAAGAAAATGGTCGAATGACAATTAATTCTCATATTTATTTATTATTTGCAGACATTTCTTTGTAGAATTTGTGGGAGTTCTTCTTCAAACCATGAAAACCATCGAAGTTCTTCTCCAGCAGTGTCTTAATGGGGGTCACAAAAATGTCGTATGATAATAAACAATCAGTTTAAAGTATTTTATTTAATGATTTTATGTATATTTTTACCTTTTTGCACAACCTGAACATTTTTGCGCCAAAATTTGATTTTTTATCTACAAGTTTTTGTTGTTATTAGTGGTGATAGTTGCGCTGATAGGCAGAAAAGCGCAAAAGCAATCGAATATTTCGAATAGACGCACATGCATCCGAAAGCGACGCAACTTTTTGCTACCACTAGAGCCCTATGCTTAACCTATGTACAAACGAGAAGGAACGTGAGTCGCTTCTAGTCGCGACTCTACTTTTATACCCGTACTCAGTCAAAATATAAATTTGTAAGCTTATGATTAAAATTTAAAAAAAAAATTTTACATTTTACATTTTTTTTTGCTACATTTGTTAACTACATCTACATCTAAAATGTAGATTATACATGTAGATATTCTACATCTGCCATTTAGATTCTACGTCTCCTCCGCTAGGGGTTGCTCGCGCATTGCACAGGGCAGAGTGTGTGCGAGCGAGACAGAGAATGAATATCGTCAGCAGCGCCAGAGGAGGTTGGGGAAGCAACTGAAAATTAATTTCTTTGTTCTGACCATAATAATGATTCGATCTGTACCAGATTTGGCAATCTGATAGATATAGTCATTATCTACGATACTGCGTTTTTAGTTTTATCGTATCTTTAAAATTGTGGATGCCACAGATTTTCATCTTTTGTTGGGGCGGAAGGATGCGGGGCGAAATTTTGAAATACACTTGTAACAGTGTGATATCACATGAGTCTGGAAATAAAATTTGGTTGCTCTAGCTTTTATAGTCTCTGAGATCCACGCGCTCATCGGGACGGACAGACGGACAGTCGGACAGACGGACAGACGGACGGACAGACAGACATGGCTCTATCGACTCGGCTATTGATGCTGATCCAGAATATATGTACTTTTTGCGGTCGGAAAAATTTCCTTCTCTGCGTTACACACATCCACTTTTACCACAAATACAGTATACCCCTTAACTCTTTTTGAGTACGGGTATAAAAACTGCGTCTCCGGAAAGACGCATAGAAGCATGACGCAGCCTCAGTCTGAACAGCCTATTAACTTAGTAAATAAGGATACAAAAAAAACTATTAATTATTCTATATTATTTTGAGACTGATATTTTGAGAGTATGAATAAACCGTTTAATTTTGAACAATCTTTGTATTATTTCGCTTAAAAAATAGCGTTTAATAGCATTTTTTAGTAATAATTATTTGAGCCCGATACTATAACGATAGTATCGATTGTTTTTTTTCAAAACATTCAAAACTATCGATGGCTCAACTATCAATCGTTTGACAAACGACTGGCAAAGATTTATTGTTGAACCATGGCCGTGCTCTCTCTCTCCCTCTCAGGTCCACTGAGAGCATAGGCCCTGTGTTGATGCGACTTCTATTCTCCAGACTATTCTCAATAATGAGTCCGGATCGAAGGACCACAAATGGTGTTGTTGATGAGACGAGTTGTAAATTCGAACTATTTTATTCTCAAAACATGCACTATATATAGGAAACTCTAACATAACATAAGACCAACGCTAGGAAAATATCAAATGTGCGGCACTTGTTCCCACGATCATCCTTGATAGTGACAAGTGTGTGTGCCTGTGCGACAAGTGTGTCGACAGATTCGGGTTCGACGCGACCCATGTAGATGAATTTATGGTCGAACCGATCCTAGATTTAGGTGTCCCTTTTCTCAAGTGGCCTCCTTCAAGTGGACTGTATTATTTATGGGGTCGCCTGTATCGTTCCTGTTCATGTTTATGAACATCTTGCCCGAGATCCGCAAGAGTTGAGATAGCTTCGGGTTTGTAGGCCTCCTTCAAGTGGACTGTATTTATGTGCGGCGTGAGCTGCTGTCGGTTCTGTTCATGTCTATGAACATCTTGCCCGCTGTACGCCAGAATTGTGATAATTGAACCGTGCTTGGTGCTAGATCCTGTTCATTATTATGAACACCCTGAGAGCAGGGGACCTGGAGCTGAAAATTTTTCTGTAACACTATCGTTGTATGAACTGGCACATCTATATACTATATGGTTAGTGGTTAAACATAATAGCCTTTTTACACTGCCGCATCATTGTCGAAGGTGCGGAAAAATGATGCAGGCGTTTACACCAAAGCCGCATCATTTTTCGCAGCATTTGTCAGCTGTTCGGCCTACAAATGTAAACAAACTCGGTGAGCAGAAAGAATATAGAAAAAGCATTTTTATTGAAATTTAAAGAAATTCGCAAAATAATGAGCGATTTATTATTAAATGTGGAAAATGGTGCATTTGGGAGTTTCACTACGAGCACCCAATTGTTCATTGAGCTTGTTCAGGAGGACTCCACAGCAAGTGAAGCTATCGTTGTCTTCACCGAACAAAAATGTGGGTCCTCTTAAATGTGGGTGTTCTTGCGCAACCCACGCAAATCCCCAATTTTTCCCCCCACAAGTCTATAAACAAATTTTCCGCCCCCTCTGTCCACTTCTTTTTCCTTTGTTTTTCACTGCTCATATATCAGTTTTATATATAATTTACTAATTCACAGCTGTTTGCTGTCGATACCCCTGAATAATTTCAGTATTTTGTAAAAATACTAGACAGAATACGGCAACACTAGCCAATGATGCGCCGCATGATTAAAGATGCGGCCGCATGATTGTCTTCTTATATCCACAGGGCTCTTATAGGCATCATTGTCGCATGTTCCATTTAACGGAAAAATCCAATGATGCGCCGCAGTGTAAACAGGCTATAACAGTACAAAGTGTAAACGAATTCATAAAAGTGGATTCCAGAGCGCATCGAAATGAAAAGTCATACTTTTTGCTGAAAAGTAAAACGCAAAGTGAATGTGAAAACCGGAGCCTGCCTGATTATTTTTTTCACCAATATTCTTGGGTTTTTATACCCGTACTCAAAGAGTTAAGGGGTATACTGTATTTGTCTGTCTGTCTGTCTGTCTGTCCGTCTGTCCGTCCCGATGAGCGCCTGGATCTCAGAGACTATAAAAGCTAGAGCAACAAAATTTTGTGTCCAGACTCATGTGACAAGTGTATTTGAAAATTTCGCCCGCCCCCTTCCGCACCCAAAAAGGACGAAAATCTGTGGCAGCCACAATTTTGAAGATACGATAAAACTGACGATATGACGATATCTACCAGATTGCTAAATCTGCTATAGATCGGATCATTATTATAGCCAGAATAAAAAAATTAATTTTCAGTTGCTTCCTCCACCTTCTCTGGCGTTGCTGCCGCTACTTATTCTCTTTCTTGCTCGCACAAAGTCTGCCCTGTGCAGTGCGCGAGTCCCCTCTCGCGGAGGAGATGCAGAATCTAAATGGTAGATGTATAATCTACATTTTAGATGTAGATGTAGTTAACAGATGTAGCAAAAAATGTAAAATGTAAAATTTTAAAATTTCTATTTAAATTTCAATCATAAGCTCACAAATTTATATACCGACTGAGTACGGGTATAAAAGTAGAGTCGCGACTAGAAGCGGCTCACGTTCCTTCTCGTTTACTTTTTGTTTATGGAGTGCAAACATAAATCAACTAATACAAACTAAGATCACTTCAAAATTCCTGAAAACAGCCATTTTATAGAGCATTTTCTGAAGCATGGCCCGGTGTCCTTATTATTAATCACATGGCTGTACGTGCATATTAGAGCCCTGCATGAACGGGCAACCGAATCGATTCGCAGTGATTCGGTATTCGCTTCGTCCGATCCAATTGAATCAGCGATTCGGCTTTCTCAGTTCTTCGAATCGCACGCCCAAAACTGACCGAACGAATCTTGATTCGTAATTTTTACTGTGTCAGATCCGAACAATTCAGTTTTTTCTCTCTTTTACTCTCCACTTAAATTTCATGTAGAGAGAACGAGAAGGCAATACACAAATTTGTCGGTTTTTTGCTTTGCCCTCGGCTGGAAAATCTGTACATACCCTGCAGTTCCAAAAGTCACTTTTCACTGGTGATTCATTCGGTGAATCACTCATGCCATGTCCGTTGCCTGCAGTGACTCACTGGTGAAACTCCAGATGAAATTTGTATGGACGTGTCCGCATTTTTCACTCATGAAAATTCAAATGAAATTGTCACTGAGTTTTCCAGTGACTTCACCGGTGGCTTATACGTATAAGCGATGAGTGATTTCACTCGGGACAGCCACCAGTGATTTCACTCGGGACAGCCACCAGTGAATTCACTCGTGACATGCCACCAGGGATTTCACTCGGGACAGACACCTATGATTTCACTCGGGACACTTCCAAAAATGTCCCATATGAAATCACTGGTGACTCGAAACTAAATTTCACGGATAATTTCATATGTGAAACCCACCCAAAAATTTCTTTAAACACTTCATTCAAATAAAAGTAAATATATTTATTTAACTTAGTTTTCTAGATTGTTTGTTGCTTTAATTATTTTAAATTATTTGTAGGGCCTTCCTTAACCGACTCGATCGGGTTAATAAGCACCAATGCTCCTGAAATGATATAAAACGAGAAGGAACGTGTGAGTCGCTTCTGGACGCGACTCTACTTTTATACCCGTACTCAGTCAGTATATAAATTTATGAGCTTATGATTGAAATTTAAAAAAAAATTTTAAATTTTACATTTTAAATTTTTTTGCTACATTTGTTAACTACATCTACATGTAAAATGTAGATAATACCTCTAGAACAAATATTCTACATCTACCATTTAGATTCTACATCTCCTCCGCTAGGGTTGCTCGCGCATTGCACAGGGCAGAGTGTGTGCGAGCGAGACAGAGAATGAATAGCGGAAGCAGCGCCAGAGGAGGTGGGGGAAGCAACTGAAAATTAATTTCTTTATTCTGGCTATAATAATGATCCGATCTGGTTCAGATTCGGCAATCTGATAGATATGGTCATTCTCTACGATACTGCGTTTTTAGTTTTTTCGTATCTTCAAAATTGTGGATGCCACAGATTTTCGTCCTTTGTGAAGGCGGAAGGGGGCGGGGCGAAATTTTGAAATACACTTGTAACAGTGTGATATCACATGAGTCTGGAAAAAATTTCGTTGCTCTAGCTTCTATAGTCTCTGAGAACGAGGTGCTCATCAAGACGGACAGACGGACAGACGGACAGACAGACAGACAGACAGAGACTCGGCTATTGATGCTGATCAAGAATATATATACTTTATGGGGTCGGAAAATTTTCCTTCTCTGTGTTACACACATCGACTTTTACCACAAATACAGTATACCCCTTAACTCTTTTTGAGTACGGGTATAAAAACAAATTTTTAGCCACGGAATGTAATATTTATTGAACTAACTTCTGAGTTATGTTGTGATTTGTATAAAGCAATACACATATGAAATTGGATTTTACCTTTGAGAACCGAATATAGTCCGGCTCGACATTTTTTCCGCAAGTCCCCTCCAGGTTGTACTCCTGGACTACTTTTTCGTCCAGCACACTTTTGGGGCAATGAGTCCTCCAGCAACTTCAGAAATGTTTTGATCTGTAAATGATTAAGTCAAATTGCACATATATATTTTTATACCCGTACTCAAAAAGAGTTAAGGGGTATACTGTATTTGTGGTAAAAGTGGATGTGTGTAACGCAGAGAAGGAAAATTTTCCGACCCCATAAAGTATATATATTCTTGATCAGTATCAATAGCCGAGTCGATAGAGCCATGTCTGTCTGTCCGTCCGTCTGTCTGTCTGTCTGTCTGTCTGTCTGTCTGTCTGTCTGTCTGTCTGTCCGTCTTGATGAGCGCCTAGATCTCAGAGACCTTAAGAGCTAGATCAACCAAATTTTGTTTCCAGACTCATGTGATATCATTCTGTTACAAGTGTATTTCAGAATTTCGCCCCGCCCACTTCCGCCTCCACAAAGGACGAAAATCTGTGGCAGCCCCAATTTTGAAGATACGATAAAACTAAAAACGCAGTATCGTAGAGTATGACCATATCTATCAGATTGCCGAATCTGAATCAGATCGGATCATTATTATAGCCAGAATAAAGAAATTAATTTTCAGTTGCTTCCCCACCTCCTCTGGCGCTGCTGACGATATTCATTCTCTGTCTCGCTCGCACACACTCTGCCCTGTGCAATGCGCGAGCAACCCCTAGCGGAGGAGATGTAGAATATTTGTTCTAGATGTATAATCTACATTTTAGATGTAGATGTAGTTAACAGATGTAGCAAAAATGTAAAATGTAAAATACAAATTTTTTTTTTATTTTAATCATAAGATTACAAATTTTGTATACTGACTGAGTACGGGTATAAAAGTAGAGTCGCGACTAGAAGCGACTCACGTTCCTTCTCGTTTTAATTAAAAATGCTGTATTTTCAGTTACATGGGTTTTCTCGAGCAAAAACAAACACGCGCAGCGACGCACTCGGTTAACGAGACCACGCGGCTAGAATTTTCTAGAATCTACATTCCAGACATATTTTTTCTTGCGAAACCCATGTAACAATTTAATTTAACTAACAACGCGCACTGTAATCACTTTACCTGACTTTAAAGACACTGAAAAACCACTTTTGAAAGGAATAAACATGCAACAAAATATTTCACCAACTAATCGGTTTTTCTCTTTTCATACCTTTGAGGAGACGAAATGAGCGAGAGTAGAAGAGTTAGGGTCGAATGTAGGTAGAGAAAACTAAAAATATGGGAGAGAGGGAAATTTATGGATATCTGCTTCTCTTTCTTCCGCGTCCGTTTCGATCTGCAGCAGTGGAAGCCGGACAAAATTTCATGCTGACGTCGACGTCGCTGCCTTTGTCGACGTCGAGCATGAACAAATTTTCCTATGACAATTTCATGCGGTGACAGCCAGAACTGCATATTAGTTACGTGTACATACTGTACATAAATGTGCACGCATACAAAGGAAGATTTCTTCGTAGTATGTTTTGAATCAGTTGAGAGACATGCGAACGAATCTTGCTGATATTGATTCGCAGTGCTCTGATTCGGTTTTTTAGTGATTCGGATGATTTGAATCTGACTGAAGGCATGACTCGTACATATATTGCACTCCATATATACATACATATGTACATACATATTTACCTCTTCTTCTTCATCTTTTGCTTTATCTCCTTCTGTTTGGGTTCGCTGGTCTGTCGTCTTTATTGCATTTTAAAATTTGACGTAAATTGTTTGTTCATTGAGCACGCATTATGCGTTTAAATTTGTTGTTATTGTTGCACTTTGCATATCATATTTGTCCTTATCATCGCTGCTGATGTCTCCGGCCACCTGCTTCTGCTGCCACTGCCAGCGCTGATGTCAGTCCAATTACCCTACCAGCGGAGACGGCGTCGCGCCGCCGCTCATTCATTTGTTTCGTTTCGACCAGCGCGCTTTGGTTTCTTTCGTTGGCAAAAACCAAAATTTGTGTGGCAGAGGGAGAAGTAACCATACTCTTCAGAAAAGGTGCAAATAAAAATTAGTTTAAATCAGGGCTCGGAACGGCCCTATCTATTGTGATTAGGAAAAGGCGCTGCTGCTGCGCTTCCGCTCACGTACACGTGTATCACAGTATTTAGCACCAATGCAATGTTTTGTTTTGCCTGCTGTATACGCACATTGGCACACTGCAAACCTTTGCATGTGTGTGTGCCGACCACTGGTTTAAATGCACAAATAAATAAATAAAGAGAAACAAACAGAAGAATAAGATGTGTGACGAATAAATTTTGAAACTTCTCCTTTCCCCTCTTCGTCCGACGCTGCCGTCTTTCTTCTTTTATTTATTTTTTGTTTGTTTGGTAGTTCAGTGAACTGTGCAGTATGTGCTTCTACGTTTCTGTTTTTGTTTCTGCTTCGGTATTTTAAATTAATTACAGTTAGGTGTCAAGAGTAGAAGAGTCGTTGACATATATCTTAATAATAATGCCAATTAATTTTTCCGGCACGCCTCCTAGCAAGGGGCCGGGGGCTTTAGATCTCTTTGTTGTCTGGTGCATTTCCCTTTTCTCTCTCTTTTTATGCCTGCCTGTGTAGCTCTTTGTTCTGCACAAGCCTGGGCGCTCCTTCGGTTTCTTTGTTCAAGTCGTTAGCGCAGATGCAGGCACTGACGCTAGCGTCAGCGTACGAGTCAGCAGCAGGCCATTTGCATGCTCTGCATTTGGGGATGGAGCTGCTTGCTTGTGGTGATGCTGCCAGAGCGAGGAGTGCGGGGCCTAATTAAACGAGAAGGAACGTGTGAGTCGCTTCTGGACGCGACTCTACTTTTATACACGTACTCAGTCAGTTTATAAATCTGTGAGAATTTTAAAATATTTTACATTTGAAATTTGTTTGCTATATCTGCTATCTACATCTACAATGTCGATTATAAATCTAAAATGTATATTCTACATTTTGTAAGTAGTTCAGATTCTACATCTTCTCCGTAACGGTCGCGCACTGCACAGGGAAAAGTGTGTGCGAGCGTCAGCTGCGCTGAGAGAAGAAAGCACTGAAAATTAATTTCTTTACTCTGGCTATAATAATGATCCGACCTGACTCAGATTCGGCCATCTGGTAGATATGGTAATTCTCTACGATACTGAGTTTTTAGTTTTCTGGTATCTCTAAAATTGTAGCTGCCACAGATTTTCGTCCTTTGTGGGGGCGGAAAGGGGCGGGGAGAAATTTCGAACTACACTTGTAACAGTGTGATATCACGTTAGTCTCGAAACAAAATTTGGTTGCTCTAGCCCTTATAGTCTCTGAGATCTAGGCGCTCATCAAGACAGACAGATGGTCAGGCGGACAGACGGACGGACAGACTGACATAGCTATATCATCTCGGCTATTGATGATGATCAAGAATATATATACTTTATGGGGTCAGAAACTTTTCCTTCTCTGCGTTAGACACATCCACTTCTACTCTTCGAGTACGGGTATAATAAGACGAATCGACTAATATTTGCGAAAACCAGCGACTAGAGAAGTTACAAATGCATAAAATTTAAAGGTGCGGCTTTTTTTTTGTCGCTGGGTGTAGTATGTAGTACCATACACATTTTTGCTTATTACTCCAATACCAGACTATAAGGTACTTGTTCATATGTGCTGTTTTTTAATTTTTCTTAAATAATTATACCCAGCCCTAGTATTTCTATGAACAATAGATTCATGGGTATTTGTCTTAGGTCTTAAAAAAACAAGAAAATGGAATGCAAATGCAACGGGATTTCTTTTTATACCCGTACTCAAAAAGAGTTAAGGGGTATACTGTATTTGTGGTAAAAGTGGATGTGTGTAACGCAGAGAAGGAAAATTTTCCGACCCCATAAAGTATATATATTCTTGATCAGCATCAATAGCCGAGTCTCTGTCTGTCTGTCCGTCTGTCCGTCTTGTTTGACGCCTCGTTCTCAGAGACTATAAAAGCTAGAGCAACCAAATTTTGTTTCCAGACTCATGTGATATCACACTGAATGAAGTATCTTTCCAAATTGTGCCACGCCCCCTTCCGCCTTCACAAAGGACGAAAATCTGTGGCAGCCACAATTTTAAAGATACGATAAAACTAAAAACGCACTATCGTAAAGAATGACTATACCTACCAGATAGCCGAATCTGAATCATCGGATCATTATTATAGCCAGAACAAAGAAATTAATTTTCAGTTGCTTCCCCCACCTCCTCTGGCGATGCTGTCTCGCTCGCACACACTCTGCCCTGTGCAATGCGCGAGCAACCCCTAGCGGAGGAGATGTAGAATCTAAATGGTAGATGTAGAATATCTGTTCTACATGTATAATCTACATTTTAGATGTAGATGTAGTTAACAAATGTAGCAAAAAAATGTAAAATGTAAAATATTTAAAATTTTTTTTTAAATTTCATTCATAATCTCATAAATTTATATACTGACTGAGTACGGGTATAAAAGTAGAGTCGCGACTAGAAGCGACTCACGTTCCTTCTCGTTTTTTCTATTTTTTACATTCCTGTCTATCCAAAAGGGCATGCTCAATTTAAACTGCACTACTATTTCCACCATCACAGCTGTATGTGTATATGTATGTACATATGTAGTAAATATGTATATCTAGACGAATCGAATATCCGGGTATAGTAATTCAGCAGTGCTTTAATTGGTTAAGTAGAAGCAACAAGTGTTGTGCTTCGACCTTTTCAAGCTTTTTCAAACGAACAGCTGCTACTGCTAACGCTACTGAGCATATCAGAAGAAGCAGTCAAAACAGAAGCAAAAAATTAAAAGTGACACCAGTCGCCGCAGAAAACCACTCGTCAGATACTAGAACTTTTACGGTACTCGAACTGCAAGGGTATACATTGTACATAGGGACTTGCCACATGCATATGTACATATGTATGTACATATGTACTAGCTTTCTTGCATTTTGTTGTTGTCGTTGTTGTTGTATTTCTTTGTTTCGGGTCGTCCAATTATACGTGTTGTTGAGTGTGGGTAAGATAGACTGTAAATGGAAATCGATAATGGGAATGCCCTGGCAAAATCTAACTTTTCTTTTCCCTCGCTTCCGCCCACCTCTCTTCTACTCTGGCAAAACAATCGCCGCCTGCAGAAAGCTGCACCACCCTCACAGGGCTATGTATGTACATATGTACATATGTATATACTATGCACTAATAATTGAACTTTTTTCTTGTTTTCAGCTTTGGCTGTCTGGGAATTCGATACACATAACTTGGAATCAGAACGGCCAGACAAAGGCGTCGTCGTCGTCATCTCGGTATCAGCAGCGGGGCAGGGACGCCACTGTAATCGTTCAATGACAGCATCCGCAGAAGTTTCTGCTGCTGCTTTCGCCGCTGCGGCAGCGCGCAGTTAACGCCGGAGCAGAGGGTCCAGCGGAGTAAAGAGAGCAGAGACTGTGTCGTGGTCTTTGGATCGTGGTCAAGGTAGGTGCTAATAATGAAATCTCTTCCTATGTGTACTTCTCGCTAATAAATATTTATCCGGTACTTCAGCAGCGGCCATCAATAAACAAAAAAGGCCAGAGGGAAAAGAGAACAATAGAGAAATTGGAACGCTTAAGTGCTGAAGCCTCAACCAATAAAGGCGAGATCAAGAAGAAGGCATCCCACTCCATTCAGCAGCAGAAAAAATGGTGAAAACCTTTCAGGCCTATCTACCGTCCACCAATCGGACCTACTCATGTGTTCACTGCCGCGCCCACCTCGCCTCCCACGACGAACTCATCTCGAAGTCGTTCCAGGGCAGCCAGGGCCCGGCCTACCTTTTTAACTCGGTGGTGAACGTGGCCTGTGGCCAGACCGAGGAGCGGGTCCTGCTCACGGGACTCCACGCCGTGGCCGACATCTACTGCGAGTGCTGCAAGACGCCGCTAGGCTGGAAGTATGAGCACGCCTACGAGTCCAGCCAGAAGTACAAGGAGGGGAAGTTCATCATCGAGCTGGCGCACATGATCAAGGAGAACGGTTGGGACTGAACGTGTGCAAGGCGGATTAGCGGATGTAAGGCAGCCGTCGGCATGGGTTAAAGCAGCAAAATGGCCGAAACAGAACCATCAGCAGGCGCATCAACAACAATAGAGGAAACACACACAGCGTGGACAACGAGTGGCAGGCGTTGGAAGAAGTGCGAGTGCGAGCGTGAGCGGAATGGCTGTTGCACTCCCTTGAGTGGAATGCAATGTGGGAGATGGATGGATTGGGTTGATGTTTTAAAGCGTCGGTTAACAGAGAGAACGAGAAAGAAATCAAGAACGAGAACGAGGTGAACATGATCAGGGGGTGGTTTAGGGTCAAGGGCAAGGCAGCCGGCGGTCGAGACAGTAAATTCGATCCACAAGTGAGAGTTATATGGTACCAGAATACATATATGTATATGTGTATGCTATTAGTGCACAAATCGTCGTATCTAATACAAATATAGCACAACCCACCCACATAAACATACACTTTCTTGCCGATACGTACATATACACATGTGTGTAAATATGTGCACACATATGTAAATACATATTTGCACATATTAACACATTTATTCATGCATGTAGAAAATGCTCGAGTGGCCGTAGGGACGATCTCTGCGCCGGCCGCAGAGCCTGTTTGGAGCTGGTGCGCCGTTTACATACATATGTATGTATGTACTTTTACGTCAAGCTTCTGAGCATTTTCATAATTTCATCTCGCTTTTTGTTTACTTTCTCTTCATTTCCCCTTATTTTTATTTAAATTAATTGATCGGTTATTTGGATGACACTAATGTAATGATGCCTATTAAATTACGTTTAATTTAGGTTCAGTCTGAGTTAAATACCTTTTTGTATGAACAGACAACGTTTATAAGCGGGAAGCCCGACGCGAGAAAACAACAGACACACACACCCAAAAACTTGCACTGCCAAAAAACAGGAGAAATGTTTAGCAATAAAATAATAATACCGCGAGACAAAAATGGATCATTAGAACACAAGGCATGCAAAAACCAAAATCGGGAATCAGAAATAAATATATACACAAATCTACACATTCATACCCATGCATACATACTAAAGCCCTGCGTGAACGGGCAAATGAATCGATTCGCAGTGATTCGGGATTCGCTTCGTCCGATCAAATTGAATCAGCGATTCGGCTTTCTCAGTGATTCGAATCATACGCCCAAAATGGACCGAACGGATCAAGATTCATAATTTTGTACTGTGAGATCCGAACAGTTCAGTTTTTTCTCTCTTTTACTCTCCATTTGATTTTCAGGTAGAGAGAACGAGAAAGCAATACACAAATTTGTCGGTTTTTTTGCCTTGCTTTAGGGGTGGAAATCTGTAGTTGTGTGTGTGCCTTTCTGTGCCTGTGTGTGTACCCTGCAGTTCCAAAAGTCACTTTTCACTGGTGATTCATTCGGTGAATCACTCATTCCATGTCCGTAGCCTGTAGGGACTCACTGGTGACACTCCAGATGAAATTTGTATGGACGTGTCCGCATTTTTCACTCATGAAAATTCAAATGAAATTGTCACTGAGTTTTCCAGTGACTTCACCGGTGGCTTATACGTATAAGCGATGAGTGATTTCACTCGGGACAGCCACCAGTGATTTTACTCGGGACAGCCACCAGTGATTTCACTCGTGACATGCCACCAGTGATTTCACTCGGGACAGCCACCAGTGATTTCACTCGTGACATGCCACCAGTGATTTCACTCGGGACACTTTCGAAATGTCCCATATCACTGGTGACTCGAAACGAAATTTCACGGATAGTTTCATATGTGAAACCCACCCAAAAATTTCTTTAAACACTTCATTCAAATAAAAGTAAATATATATATTTAACTTAGTTTTCTAGATTGTTTGTTGTTTTAATTATTTTAAATTATCTGTAGGGCCTTCCTTAACCGACTCGATCGCGTTAATAAGCACCAATGCTCCTGAAATGATATAAAAAAACAAATTTTTAGCCACGGAATGTAATATTTATTGAACTAACTTCTGAGTTATGTTGTGATTTGTATAAAGCAATACACATATGAAATTGGATTTTACCTTTGAGAACCGAATATAGTCCTGCTCGAAATTTTAAACATTTTTTCCGCAAGTCCCGTCCAGGTTTTACTCCTGGACTACTTTTTCGTCCAGCACACTTTTGGGGCAATGAGTCCTCCAGCAACTTCAGAAATGTTTTTATCTGTAAATGATTAAGTCAAATTGCACATATATATTTTTTTAATTAAAAATGCTGTATTTTCAGTTACATGGGTTTCTCGAGCAAAAACAAACACGCGCAGCGACCCACTCGGTTATCGAGACCACGCGGCTAGAATGTTCTAGACATATTTTTTCTTGCGAAACCCATGTAACAATTGAATTTAACTAACAATTTAACTGTAATCACTGTAATCCACTTACCTGACTTTAAAAACACTGAAAAACCACTTTTGAAAGGAATAAACATGTAAATAGACGCGCAACTACAAAAAATCAAAGGCGCTGGCAACAAAATATTACACCAACTAATCGGTTTTTCTCCCTTCATCCCTTTGAGGAGACGAAATGAGCGAGAGTAGAAGAGTGAGGGTCGAATGCAGGTAGAGACAACTAAACGATGAGAGAGAGGCAAATATATGGATATCTTCTTCTCTTTCTTACGCGCTCGTTTCGGTCCGCAGCAGTTGAAGCTGGACAGAATTTCATGCTGACGGCGACGTCGCTGCCTTTGTCGACGTCGAGCCTGAACTAATTTTCCTATGACAATTTCATGCGGTGACAGCTAGAACTGCAGGGTACGTCAACGCGTTGAAGTACACATATACATACTGTACATGTGCACGAATACAAAGGAAGATTCTTCGTAGTATGTTTTGAATCAGTTTTTCAATCATACGACGAATCTTGCTGATATTGATTCGCAGTACTCTGATCCGGTTTTTAAGTGATTCGGGTGATTCGAATCGGACTGAAGGGATGATTCGTAATGATCAAACGCATTGAAGGGGCATGAGTATACTGTGATTTTTTTAATCATGTGGATTCGTGCAGGGCTCATTACATACATGCATACTCAGGCAGACACACACATATTCAACGTATGTAGTAGGTATTTAAAAATGTAATTTAAATGAACTATTTATTGCAATTTACCATGAAAGAAATGTGAGATGAAAATGAACTGAAAATTGCAAATGCTTAAAGCTGGAAACAGCAAAGGAGTAACGTACGTGTAAGAGAGCGGTTGAGGTTGAGGTCCCACAAAAATGGTCTGAATGGTGCGAATCGACACTGCTCTCAGTGGAATGTATTGTAACGCAATGACGTGTTGATTCTATATCCACTCGATTGAAGGGAATGGGCGGGATGTGAATGAAATTAAATAAAATACAAATTCAATATAAATATTTATTTATGTACATATATTTGGAAACTGCGTACTCGTGTCGCAAAAATTGTATAATTAACGAAGAGAAACGAGAAAACGGATGAAATAATGGAAATATTTTTATTGAAGCAAATTATAAAATAATGTATGCAAAAATAACTGCCAAGAACTATTCAAGTTAAAAGATGTTCTCTAAGTAGTTATATGAATATGAGAAAAATATTTTTGGTAGCGTTAAAATACCTTAAAAGTAAAAGAAAATCCACAAAATATAACAAAAGTTCAATAAAGGAAACAAAATAAAATTTTTTAAAGAAATATTATATGTATCATGAAACATGACAAATTATAAAAATGGCAGAACTATTTTTTTTTTTTTTTTTAATGACATGGCTTGTAAAATTGCAATTGTCTGTTTCCTCATTTTTATCAAGCTTTAGCCCTAATTTTGAAAAAGCTTTAAGCTTTGTTTTACTGTACTCCCTGTATGTGATGCACCATTAATATAACACAAATTTTAAGCGAAATTCATAAAACTAATGTCATTATTTACATGCATACATACTAGAGTTGGGTAAAGAGTGTTCACTTTAGTGAACAAGCTCAGTTGCTCACTTTTAAGTGAGTGAACACTCACTCACTTTGCTCAGTTGTTCACTTGCTCACTTGTTCACTCAGTTGCTCACTGTTCAGTTGTTCACTCACTTGTTCAGTTGCTCACTCAGTTGTTCACTGTTCAGTTGTTCAGTTGTTCACTCAGTTGTTCACTGTTCAGTTGTTCCCTCACTTGTTCAGTTGTTCACTTGTTCACTCAGTTGCTCATATTCAAAAATATGAATAAACAACTCTTTTTTGTCTTCGTTTTACTTTATAAAATATTTATACTTTTATCTATTTTTATCCGATATTCTATAATTGGGTGGGGGTATTGCTTGAAATTCTTATACATATGTGCATATTTATGTATGTATTTCGAATGTACCACAAAAATAAATACATGAACAACTGAGCGAACAAGTGAACAACTGAACAACTGAGTGAACAACTGAACAGTGAACAACTGAGTAAACAAGTGAACAACTGAACAACTGAGTGAACAACTGAGTGAACAAGTGAACAACTTAACAACTGAGTGAACAACTGAACAGTGAACAACTATGTGAACAACTGAACAGCGAACAACTGAGTGAACAACTGAACAGTGAGCAATTGAGTGAACAAGTGAGCAAGTGAGCAACTGAACAAAAAATTAGTGAAAATGTTCAGTTCACTCACTGAAGTGAACAGCTCTTTTTTGTTCACTCACTCATGAGCAACCCAACTCTATTACATACATATATATCCATGCATACCATATCCATACGTACATAAATACTAGAATCGTACATACATACAAATAAAACGAGACCACCATTACATCAAACACTTACATATTTTGTAGTGTGTGAGTCAGTCTACGTCTACATGCTCAGAAAACCAATGCAATATGCGCGCAAACGAGATCGCAAGTGAGCAAACAAAATGAGGGATACATTTGACTCGCATGCGATATAATTTTAAGCACTTTGCTGGGTATGCGTACATACATATATACAAAAACTATACATATACATAAATTATACATATACATACATGCATACATACATATAAATTATACATCAAAATATATAAATGTGTATATTGGATATATGTAAACGAAACATAAATCATAAACGGCAATAAAGCGCATTTTTAGCTCTACTTTGACTTTTGGTTTCCTTCACAATATATGTGGAAGTACATTGCCGATCGAAATTGAAACACACATACATACATATATGTAATTTCTATGAAACGAGACTACAAAATGTTTATTTTGAAAAAATTTTCTGTTGGTGTATCAATTTTATGTGTTCTGCCTTGTTAAGTTCATGTGAAATCGATCAAGTGTTTGGCTATCATTTGTGGGATTGATTTTTTTTTTCGACTCTGTGCTAACGTGTGTATTTGGGAAATTTTGTGGTGCGAACATGTGAATGCGTACTTAGTCGATTAGCTTGAGCTGTGGACACCAACTATTTCCATTTGTTGGTGTGGTAGCACCACTTGGACGACAGTCCGGTAATTGGGTTCATCTGCAGTTGAATGATGCGACGCAGCTGCGCTTGGCGCCGGTCCTCTGCGTACGTTTCCGGCACGGGGTCATACAGCTTGAAGTAATAGGACAACGAAATGAGCAGCCCAATGGAGGCTGACCAAAAACCAACGCCCATGACCAATTTCCAGTCGGGTGTAAAATGCTGGAACTCGGCGTAGGTCTGGCAAAAGCTATGCCGATACAGAAGCTTCTTGTCCTGTAGCGACAACGAATTCCAGTCGCCAAGCTCCTTTTCGCGAGCCGCGCACACCTCGGCTGTGACCTCGCGATAACGAACAGCCGGAAACGGGAACTCAACGCAATCGATGTAGATGGGATTGCCGTTTACGCCATAGCCGACGACCTCGCGATCGCCGCTCATCAAGCGTGTACCGTCGTGATGCGTTTCACGACGCACCATTGCCAACAGTGCCCACTGCTGGGGAAGTAATCGGTGGAACTGCTGATGCAGGTGAAAGCTGAGCGCACGCATTATTGACATTTTGTAATTGATTAAACCTGGAAGAGTCACCATTTTTAGACGCGCGAATGTAGTTCTGGCTTGCAGCACTTTTGTTTGCTTACGTGATGGTTTAATTTGTATTTTGTTGGGATTTATAAAACTATAAGCAAGAACTTTGATTTTGGCTTTGCTTCTTATCGTCCTGCCTGACAAAATAAATCTAACAGCTTGCCGTTTTTATACTATTCTATTACATCTGTGACGACTGACAGCTGCATAGGGTTGTCAACTGTTCCTAGGGCACAGCTCAGCATTCTGGCAGTCCTTTGTGTTCGTTTTCTTTAATCAAAATCAATAAGCAGAAAAAGGAATGGGAAACAAAATTCGATGAACTTCATATTATTTCTGCATTTATTCTAAAAATATGTAAATATGTGTGTTTCGCTTTTGGTCAAGTTAGTCAAAATTTGGGTATTATCAGGCATTCACTTTCACCAAAAAATGTGATTTACTTTTCAAAACGAAAAGTCAGGCGCTCCGGCACACGTGAAATGCATGACTTTTCCGTTTTCAAAACGGCAACAAATTCCTCGCCGAAATGAAAAGTAAACGTCTTTTTATACAACTAAACAAATCTTAATTGCAAAAGGAAAAAAATAGATGACTTATTGATGCATTGACATGAATTTGACACTATTAACTGGACAATTGAGCTTGTGCCCTTTTTATAAATAATTTTTTTTTAAACCAACCTCAAAATTGGATCTGCAAAATTGGTAAGGGAAAAAACAAAAAGTGAATTGCTCTGAACAGCTGTGGCAGCCCGATTTGGCTATCGATAAGTCTCTGTTAACATATCAGAGGCCTTTTTGGATGAGCTGACACTAACGCGTGGGTATAACAGCAGTAAGTTTCGCGCTTAACAGTACAAAGAGTAAACGAATTCATAAAAGTTGATTGCAGAGCGCCTCGAAATGAAAAGTCATACTTTTTGCTGAAAAGTAAAACGCAAAGTGAATGTGAAAACCGGAGCCTGCCTGATAGATGCTGAAACGAAGAAGAAGTGAATGAACAGTTAAGAATGGGCAACCCTTCAATATAATAGCGGACTCAGGATTAAAAAACTTAGCCCAGTTTTGTATATCTGTTGGTGCTAAGTTTGGGGAAAACATAAATGTCGAGTCGTTATTGCCACATCCCACAAGCATCTTACGGAACATCGGAGCTCTTTACGAATTTAATTTTAATGAAATAAAAAAAGAAATTGTGGAGCTTAAGAAATTTAGATACGGCATAATTTCGGATATATTGACGGACGATTTTTTTAAAGAATCGTATATATCCCTGACAATTCATTATATAAAAGAACAACCCTTAAAAACTGACTGCTAGCAGTGAAATCAATGGATGGAGTCTCCTGTACCGGTAAAATTGTATGGATTGTAATGGTATCAATATTAAAAACCAACAACTCTTAGGTGATCGAATTAAAAAGAAAATCGAAAGTATTTCACAGGAATTTGGGTGTGTTTTCTGATGGATGAACCCATAATAGTAACTGACCGAGGAGTCAATATGAAAGCTGCATTCAGCGGATTGAGCACTTTAAACTGTGTCAATAATTTAGTTCACAATGTTATTGGTAAAGTTGTGAGCGAGGTGCCCGAAATATTGGAAATGGTGAATCGCTGCAGCAAGCTTGTTAAATATTTTAAGAAATCGGGTAAAAACTCTATTTTAAAAGCTCCCTAAAAAGCTACTGCTTGCTGAAATACAATATTTTACCTTTTCAAATCAGTTGTGATGAACTGGATAGAAATATCCAACATTTTATTTGAAAACAATGAAATAAATAGAATACAAGATACAAATCTAAGCAACATTAGCGCAATGCACAATGGTCGCAAAAATTGATGAAAAGATTTTTGAAAAATAACGAAATATTTGGATAGTAGATATGTACCTCTAATAGAAGGAAACTTTTTTTTTTTTTGCCTTGTGGCAACCCTGCACTTTTGGCGGCGTCACAAAGTAAGCTGATCTTAGGCAACCCTGGGATGTGGGAAATGGCGGCAATTTGTTGGCAATCTTTGCAGTAATATTATTCAGAGAAGATTTTATGGAAAACAAATGTTTATAATGGATAACAAACATCGCGGTATGTAAAAATATATTACAAAGAGTAAGCGTCTTCTCTTTGTGCATGTGTTTGTTTTCTAGCGTTCCGTACATGTCTATTTACATAGCTGAAAAATCTAACAAAAGAAGTTGTGTTTTCTAGAGTAGTACTTTCGTCAGAGGTAAAGGCAAGATTAGAACGTTTAGTTATTCACTAAAGTGTGCAGATTAATAATTACTATGTTTCCCTTGCCCCATTTGGAAAAAATTTGTTTTCAGTCACATATGAATTTCATCGTGAAGCGATGAAGTAATTGATTTTATGTTTAATAAAAATGAAAAATTACAGCGTAAAACATATTCCAGTTATAAAAAAAAGTTACAAATTTTATTAGTCAAAATATATGCTAGTAATGCAATCGAAAAACAAGCCAAAAACTATTATTTAAATAACAAACAAATTGTTATTAGAATGTAACCTTTAGTTTATAAAATTGAAATTGGTTACATAAAAATTAAATTTAATTGAATAGATTTGTTCCACATAGAGTTATACTTTATTTATCGATCTGAAAAGTTATGAATTTTTAAAAACGAAAAGCTTTGTATAAAACTCTGCCTTGTGGGTAAATAATTCTGTACTCCCAAAAAATCTATATCACAAAGTTTATAATTCAATTATATTTAAGAAAATACAATTTTCTTTATTTTCGGATAAAAAAGACAGTCCCCAGTCGTGAAAACTATGCAGTGCCCACTGGGTCGAACATGGGCGCAGGGAGTAGGCGGGGTTCGATTCGTCCAAGATTTTTTGTATATAATATTTATCCTAATACTACCAAATGTGCAAAGTTTCAAGTCTGTATCTACATTTTAAGACTTTATGCAAAAAAATTTGGGAATTTGGGACCATTGTGCAATGAGTGAACCTTCTAGCTCCTTTTGAAGCTTGTTCAAAAAATCTAGAGGGTAGCAGCTATCTAACATTGCACGTGACTAATCCATACATACATAATTTTAAAAAATAACAGCACTTCATGATAATGATATTGAAATAGTAAAAAATGCCAACTTTCCTGAACACATATTTAGATAAAATAGTTCAAGCCAATTTAAAACATTTTCATAACACAGCCCTTTTTTGTTCCCACCCACCAATAAACTATCACAATTCACAGACCTTGAGAAGAAACAAACAGTAAAAGTAAAAGTCAATTATGATAGGTATTCAGTTAAATAGCCAAGCCGATGAAAATGAAAAAATAGTTTCACCCAAACCAAAAATAAACTAAATTTTTTCAGATTGTGCACAACCCATTCAGAGCATATACTAACACTAATAACAAATGAAATTCAAAATTATAGAAATGTTAATATTTCAACATGGTGATGTTTGATGTTTTGCAATGGCGAACCAACAACAAACCCCAATTTCCGTTGCTTTTCAAAGCCAGTTCGAAGATATTAGCCGTTCCAGCGAGCAGTGCAGCATCTGAAAGGGCCTTTTCGGAAGCTAAACAGCCTAACAGCCGAAAAGCGCTGCAAAATAGCCACCACCGAGGATATGGTTAATAAAATTATGTTTTTACACTCAAATATTAATAAATTAGAATTTAAATAATTAGTTTTAAGTAAAATATTATACATATTATCTCTACTTTATAATACATTTAT